>VDFB02331464.1:0-37355 GCA_007258455.2 Sequoia sempervirens | reverse complement strand
AAAGATACATATCTCGAAAAAAAGGGGACATTACAGTTCGCCCTCCCCAAGATTTCCTATCCCCAAGCAATCCTCACTTGAACAACCAGGCCCAAGATCTTGAATGTTGAGATCCCAAACCAATTGATAAAATGCTCTACCCAAGCTCCATTGCAACCACTGGAGAAAAGTAGAATAAAATTTGGAAACCCTATCAATCAAGGTTTGCGGAAGAAGCATACTACCAAGCATAGAAGATCCCAAAGTCCACAACCCAATTGGAAGCCTGCCATACTCATCACCCACTGACCTCCATTGCATGACCGATATATTCTTCACCAAAGATGAAGATGGTAAAACAACCCATTGTAATAAACTCCACATGGATCCCATGGAAAAATTTTGGAATTTGTCCTTCCTGTCTCTTGATGACTCCTACTGCACCTTGCTAACTATGTACCTAGAGTGCCAAACTTCTCAAAATTTGCTCCTATATTGTAGTGCCCCTCTAGTTGCTACTATGTATTTCTGATTTGTTCGGGCTATTAGATGTTACCTTTACTATGATAGATCTTGATACCTTGTGATTATTTTATGATTGCTGACATTGTAGTGAGGATGATGTTATACTTTGATGTGATGATACATTATGTGGATGTTTATGATTTATGTTATGCTTTTGGATTAGCGTAGTTGCTATTTGAGAATATTGATGTACAATCATATGATGATTTATTGATGTTTCATTCTTGTCAGTCTTGTGTGATTGTATTGGTGAAGGGGATGAGATTACATCACTCGCTTGCGAGCGCCTTGTGATTCCTCGATTTCTCTTCACGGTGTGACTGTTATGTTTTTATGCATGTTTGACATTTGTCTTGATTGCAGGATTGTAGGTACATGACATCATCTCCACCTAGCTTCACATGTCTGAGCGTGCCCATTTTCTCAATGGTCATGTTGATAGGGAGATAGTAACAGAGTGGCCTTGTCAAACTACAAACCTAGTCACAGTGTGTCGTTAGTTCGTATTGGTTTGTCATGGTGTCATGTCGTCTTTGTTTGTTTGTTAATTTATTATTTTGTGAAATTGTGAAAATTATAGTTTATGTGTTTTAAATGTTAATTTATGTATTTTAGATTAAAGTTGCTATTTAATTTAATTCATTTGGTAAGGTAATTTAATCTTTTGATTAAATTTATCTTATTAAGTGGATAAATTAATTAATTAAATTAAGCTTCTTGATTAAATACATTAAAGTTGTTTTGATAAAGTGCATAATTTAAATTATTTAAATTTATTTTGAAATTAAATTTTGATTTAAATACTAAAAAGAGATATTTAATTAAATGCATTTGTTAATTTTAATTGTGCAAATTTAAATTAAGGAAAAGAAGATGTTTTAAAAGAACTATTTTCTTCATGTTATGAATTTTGACTTGGAGTTTTAAAAAAAAATGATCTTAAGTAGAATGTTGAAGTTAGAACTAATGGTTCAATTTTGATTACATGCAAAATGAGTTTTAATGCATTATGAAAATATCTTTGATTTAGAAGATATTTTGTGTGACAAGTGATAGTTAATTTTATGAAGGGAAATGATTTGGGATTATTACACCGGAAAGAATATTGGGATTAATTGGAAGAGAAAAGATTTGTTTTTTCATGGGAATGGATACATGAATTTTGTGTAAAGTTTTTTGTAAAAAAATTGAAAAGGCTGTCAGGGAAGTTCTTGGTTGGATTTATTTTTGTACATCTTTTGGAAGAGGAGATCTTTGGGAAAAGCTTAGAAATTGAAATTCGAAGGCTCAACTTCATTCTTCATCAATTCAATCTTGAGGATTCAGGTTCCTTATTCAATTTGTTTATTTAAATAGTGTTTTAAAAAATTGCCTGTACAATTTTGTAGAAGTTGTTTTAGTTTTGTGAAATTGAAAGATTGAAAGATCTGTTTAATTTTTAGAGGTTTTGTTTATAGTTTTGAAAAAACCTCTGTAGAAGAATTGTGAAAATCTTAGATCTCCTCTATAGCGAAATGAATTTAAAATGGTAGGAAATTCAAAAAGAAAACAATAGATAATTTAGAAAACCTCTGTAGGATTGAAAATGAAATCCTTTGATAAATTAGGGAAAAATGAAACCCTCTGATAAAATAGTAGATCTTTCCCTGTGGAAAAAATTATAGTCACTAGATTAATCATAACTCAAAATTTACGAACTGGGTATGGCTGATTTTTTTATATGTTTTAAAAGACTTGGTGGCGCATCCTCAGTAAAGTTTTTAGAAAAGCTCAGATCCGAAAATAAAAGTTATTGAAGTTGCAACATATTAGTTTTATAATTAGTATTGTTTGAATATGGTAAATTATTTTTAATTAATTAAATAATATATATTTATATATATATATAATTATATGTATTATATATATTTAAATATATTTATTTAATTGGTTATTTTGATATAATGGATGTTTTAAATATATATATTTATTTAAATATATTTTGATAATAGATGTATGGAAATGCATGAAATAGACTATTCATAGAATGTTATAATTTAAAAGAGAAAATTGAATTTAAAGTAGATGTTTGATAATAAAATAATTTTAATTAGGTGCATGAAAATGCACAAGTAGTTATTTTAAGATGAAATGATTTTAAAAGAGAAATGAATATTATGTATTATTTGGTGCATGCAAAGCACGAATAGTTAAGATGGAATGATTTTTATAAAGAAATTGATTTTTATTGTTGTGTGTTATTGTGAAATTGGAGTTAAACTATTAGTGTTAATTTTCTTATTGCTTGTAAATGAAATTAAATTAAGTTGATTAATTTTAAGTAATGCGTTGATGATTTGATTGGATTTAGGGAATCTGAATGTTAGATTAATTATATGCCTGAATTGCTTATTGGTTGAGTTTTCTTTGTTTGCATTGTTGGGCAATTGGGTTGTTTGGTTTTGTAAGTCTTCTAGAGAAGTTCATTCTATGTGGAGTTGTTATGTATGTTGGTTCAACTTTTGATTTGTGTTGGGTAGTGCACGTGGGTGTAGACAGTTTGAATGCTTGGTTACCACGAATAGGATATATGATATAGTATGGATACCCGGTTACTATGAATGGGTTGTGTGACCTTATGTTTTAAGGTTGAGATGTGTTATCAGTATTGTACACCTTGTATGCCCATAGTATTGTGGATTTGAATTTTGTGTTTTCTGTAGGAGAGTGGCTCTTTGTGGGGGTCTAACACACAAAGGGGCATCAGGGTAACTCATCTAGGGTTTAATCAAGTGATAATTTATAAGAATTAATGGGGAACTTTCACACTAATAAATATAATGAATGTATCTCTCATGGCTCATGCACTTGTTAAGGCTTGAGATGAGATGGGACACATAGTTTTGCATGAGGGTCTGGTGGCCAGTAGAGGCAAGCTAGGGTAACCCAAGATGGGGGTCCGGTAGCCTAGGAAGGTTGAGCTAGGGTAACTCATAGAAAATTATGTGTGACACTCTTCCTACAACAACAGTTAGTTAGTGAGTGGATTGTACAAATGATGTACTTGATCTATGTAATCTAGAAGCAATATAACCGTCTTGTGATTTTTGTACTTGTGTTGTTTAGAAATGTATTTGCCTATGTCTAAGGGATGTAGGTTTTTCCTTGAAAACTCTTTTACTATCTCCTAGCACGAAGGGAGTGGACCTTCGGGTACCACATGGTTGGGAGGAAACCGTGCTATTTCTTTTGTTGGGTTCTCTCACTGGTGTTGCTATTCTTGGATAACTTTGTTCATGGGACATGTTCCTATTTCTCTCATTTATGTTGGTGAGTACTTCTTGATGGAGAGCTCATTTGTACCAGTGGACTTGTTTATTCTTTCATGTACTTTTTTGTAACAGTTGTAACCTTGTAATTGTATCACTCCTCAAGTGTAATCGAGGAGCGTCTTTGTTATTTGTAATTGCAAATCTTATGTATAAACTATCTCATTTGTGAATGAGCATTGTATTGTAATATGACATGAATGTAAGATGTATGAAACATTATCACATCTTTTGTATCTTATGTGTTGTAATTTAATGATGATGGATGTACACACTTTATTTATGAGCATTAAATGCATGTGATGTTTAATTGTATTATTTAGACTTGTACTTTGTTTAAGCATTTCCACGATCCTTAGAGAATGTCGTTGTTAGTGTAGTGTAGCGCATATGTTTAATATCACTTTAAAAAAAAAAAGTTTGTTCGCTTCCGTTTAAATGTGTTACATTCTATAGGGTTTCGAGGCAGGCGTTACATATTTTGTATCCCAACAGTATGCATATCCTGTAGAAGTAGCTCAAAACACCTATAAGATTTTTCCCCTTCATCCAAATGAGGAAACACCTCATACCCACCATCTATCTCACGCGTGTATGCCTTATGCATCATAGTCATATCAAATGTGAATGGGCTGGAAAGTAACACCATATGCACATGACACATTATGCACATTGTGGAAAGCAACAGTAAGCCCTGTTAGAAGTCCTAATCGACTACTAGGATCCCAAGTCCTGCAAATATTGTTAAACTCCATATATGGATCAAAAAGGGCACCATTATCTAACTGAACGAGTGGATTATCATAAATCATATCAACATCAACCCCAAACAAGGGATTATTAAAAAAATGTAAACTATCTTCTTGTTGATTTGAATTACCACTTTCTAAATTTTTGGGGTAATGGACAAGATCAAACTCCTCCTAAAAGCGGTCTTGCTCCTCCATCACCTAACCAATCTCTTCTCTTGCTGAATACTCATCCTTAAGGACTGATGTAAAATGGGCCCAACTTAGTTCCAAATAAGGCTCCTTAATTTGATATCTTGTTTCTTGAAGGGCTACTTGAGCAGCCTCCAAGGAATCCTTAGTTTTCACAAGCTCAGAAGTAAGATTTTCAACTTCGTCTCCTTTCCTTCTCCATGCATCCAAATAGGTAGTACCTAGTTCGAGGAGAAGATCTCTATCTAATACCAATGTAATAACCCACCTTGATCTAGGTTATTTGAATTTCACCAACAATACAAATAATATAAAATTTTGCAAAAGAACAATTCCAAATAAATGTAAGATATTTTTAAAATAACCAAAAAAATTATTAATAATTTAGGGAATACATCTAATTCATGCCCAGAAACAACATAAATATCATATCTGGGAATGCTTGATAAGCATCTGTGAGTATCAACAATCTTCAAACCTGTACCCTGAAAACTTTGTAAACCCTTGGATGATGATATCCAAGAAATTGACGAAGCTTTGTAATAAAATTTGTGTGAGACTATGTCTCAAAATTCCCTTGGGTGATCTTCCACACCTATAGACATTGTCCTATTTGAGGGTCGTCATCCTCAAAAGAACTTGAAATGTCATGCCTGCAAACCCTGTTGCTCAACTCTCTTCAATTTGCAAATAATAACTTGGATAATCAAAATGATCTTTTTTTTTATCCTTCTCCAAACCCTATGCCCTAATCTTGGCCTTTTATATATTAAATTTAATCTTTTCTTTTTTGAAAGATGTGTCTTTTAAATTAAAATCATAAATTAACTTAATATAATCTTTTAACATTAAATTTATTTTATCCCCTTATTACGCCATATTATAAAGTACATTATCAAAGTTACTTTATAGCATTAAATTACAAAGTCACTTTAATAATATAGCATTATTAAAGTAATTCAACTTTAATAATTTAATTAAAGTTCCCACTCCTTACCAAAATTGACAATAATCCCTTGAGAGTGCCTTTGACACAAAACCTCTCTGCAGGCGTGAAACCACTGAACCTGGTATAACTTACTATAAATAGCAAGTATAAATGATAAGCCTTGAACTACCTTTGAAAGGCCTACCAACCAACTGGATCACTGAGCTAAATATGCAGGACTGAAGAAGCAAGCTTGTTGAAGACCCTTGATCCCCTCAAAGGGTCCCCTAAATGTCTCATTAGCCTATGGGAACTAGATAGTAGGCTAACCACTGCAAAGATACAAATCCTAAAAAAAAGGGACATTACACATTCCATTATATGATGGAAGTTAATTTAGTTATAAAGGAATTGAAAAGGAAATCCAAATATTAGAAAGTAGAATAAGATCGTATATAAGTTAAATTATGAGTCCGTCACTATAAATTGTCAATTAGAATTATTGAAGAGGTTACAAAACCTAAGGTAGAATATATGAGTGTAAGAGAATATATTAAGAAAATTTACAAGTTGAAAATAAGAGTTGGTCATCATGAGACTAGTTAAGAGAAGGTGGCAAGATATATAGATGTTTTAAGGTAACCTATTCAAGAAGAATTAATTATCACTAATATACAACTTATCTCGATCAAACATATATCAATTTTCCCTAATAGGTAAAGAAAATTTTGAACAAGAGATTTTCAAAATAAAATAAATAAGGAAGAGGTAGTAGATTCTAGAGAGGAAGATATCAAAGTGGTGGTAGAGGAACTCATAACAAAGTCTAAATAGAAGGAAATAAAAGCATTAAAGGATATCATAGAGGTGGATTTGATCATTATTAGCAAGGTGAGGGAAGATATGCAAGAAATAGTGGAAGATAATTTAGAGGGACATATTTTAATGTGATGTTTAAGGACACAGATGTAAGAGAACAAAAAGAGTTGTCCATATTAATAAAAAAAGTTCTTCTAGTGGAAATAAAATAAGTATTCCAAAGAAAAGAGTCATTAATAATGAAATAAAATTTTGAAACTTTTAGTAGATCATAATGAAATATACAAAGAAATACCTCTAGAGGTAGATGTTGTGAAGTAATTAACAAAGAGTTCTAATAATTTAATTTTAACTGAGATGGTAGAAAATTTGCATTTAAAAAGGACAGAACATCCTAATTCTTATAGAGTATGTTTGTTGCAAAAGAATCATAATATTTTAGTTAGGGAACCATGCCTTGTTAAATTTGAGATTAAATTTTATGAAGATGAAGTTTTATGCTATATCATGTTTATGGATGTCTCATATTTTATTGGGTAGACCCTAGGAATTTGATAGGAAAGTTATACATTATTATAAAGAAAATACTTATAATTTGACGAAGGATAGAATGAAACATGTATTTTTTTCCCTAAAGGAGGAAGCTGAAATAATCAATCATATTACTAAAATTTTGTTTGTTGAAGAATGTCAAATGGGAGAAAGTTTATTATACTCTTGTTTTAAGAGTACATAGGGTAATCAAATACTTCCAGAGATTGGTAATTTATTGGTAGAATATAGTGATAAATATTTTTAGAAAATGGGTTATCAACAGTTAGAAGTATAAGTCATCACATGGATCTAATTACATAAGTAAGTTTACATAAAAAGGTAGCTCATAGATTAATACTAGTTGAAAGTGAAGAGTTAAATGGGTAAGTTAAAGGATCATTGATAAAAATGTTAGTTAGAGAAGGTTTGAATCCATGTGTGGTATAAGTTGTACTAGCACCAAGAGAAGGGGGATAATAAAAATGTGTATAAATTCTAGAACCATTACATGATTACTATAAAGTATAGATCTTAAATTGCCAAGAATGGATGATATTATGGATTGTTTGAGTGGATCAATATATTTCACCAAGATAGATTTGAGGATTGGATATTATCATATCAAAATCAAAGAAGAAAATGAATGGAAAACTACTTTTAAGATAAAATAATGTTTGTACAACTAGTTGTGTATACCATTTTGATTGAATAATGAACCTAGTACTTTCATGAGGTTAATGAATTAAGTTTTAAAACCATGTACATCGATAAACAAGTTATATATCAAAATGAATTTGATTTTATTTTTTAGTAAAGAAGAACATTTGTATCATATTATATTATATTACAAAGGTTAAAAGAAGAAAAACTGTTGATTAATGTGAAGAAGTGTAGTTTTATTAAAGATAGGTAAGTATATTTGAAATTTTACTATTTCTACAAGAGTGGAATAAAGATGGATCTAAAAAATTCAAATCTATCTTAGAATGACCAAAAATATTAAGTATTTCAAAACCGATAAGTTTCCATGGTTTACCAACTTTTTATAAGAAGTTGTAAAGAAATTTTGGTGGAATATGTACACCTATTACTAAAATTATGACAGATGATAAAAAACAATTCAAGTGGTATATTTCAACTAATATTTTTTTTGAGTTTTTAGCCGATAAGGGCATGGCTCGGTGGTCAAGTCGCTTGGTTGTAGTGGCGACCACCAAGGTTCAAACCCTCATTGGGCCAATGTGCTCGCAGGCCTTGTGCCTTCGTTGGGCCAATATGCTCATGGGTTTGGTTGTTTCTTGTAGTTTTTTGTACCCGGTTCATAGCTCCGGTCAAAAGCGTTTACCCCTAATAATAATATTTTTTTTGAGTTTTTGAATAATAAGGTGAGAGAATAAGTAGTTTCTGGATTTACTAGATTTTGAGAAGTTATTGTAAGTTGATTGTGGTGTAAGTGGAACTAAAATTAAAGACTTTTTGTGTTGGGAAAGAAGACATGTTGCCTACTATTGTTTCTCAAACATGTAACTTTGTAGATCGTATAGACTTACACTAACACCTAGGGCTAGGGATTGTCATCAAAGGTGAAAGGAAACATTTATGATTAGACCATGATAGGAATGTAATAATTGATAAGTTTGGGTAACTCCTTGTACTTTAGGTTATAACAAACCAAGGGGTGTTCTTTGAGGTGTATCTCTTGAAATAAGGAAGAGAAAAAATGATAAAACTAAGCTTGAGATAAACCATACACATTGCATAAGAAACTCCTACTTGACTATCACTAAGCACTTTTATGTTGGATTACCTCAAACCAAGGATGCTACACCTACATAAGTAGACGCACTAATTTTGTAGAGACAAAATTTCCTTCATCTTAATCCCCTAATATTTATCAATATAATATCTCACATTTCTTAGTACAAGTGATGTTTGCAAGAAACACAAACACTTTATAGAAACAAGGTAGTGAAATCATGGGATGTGATGAGAAAACTAACTCTACTAATGTTACTATTGGTTGATAATTATTTTTAGAAATATAGTGGGATAGCGATAGGTTGAACAAATTTCCAACAAGTGCCTTTACCCTACATAATAAATAGAGTCAAGGATTCACATCCAAAGATTGTTAATAAAGTAAGCCATGAAATAGTACCTTATAAAAGATGAGAAAGAGGACTATGCATTATAATCCCACCCATAACATAAGATCTATATGCATAAATTGGAAGAAAAAAATATTGTAGTGTAATATAAATAATGCAACTTAAATCCATCAATATAATTACATACTTCCTATATAGATTTGATAGGACACCTCACAAAAATATTTTTAAGAAATTTTACAACCTCTATATTGACAAAATAGTCAAAGATAATACTCAAGTCAATAAATGTGATCAAGATAATAAACTAGACTATCAAAAGCATATGAAATGTTCATGGAGACATCTAATTATTAGAGACTACAAATTATATCCACTCCTTAAATGAGATACTAGAAATATAGATTCAATAATATGGTCAGGTTAATACAAAACATAATTTAAAACTCTTCTCTTCTTTGTTTGTTCTACAACCATGCCAATAACTAACCATTTCCCCTCTACAACCATCATATATATATCCTTCAAATTCAATAAATCTTGGAGGGAAATTAAAATTTGTGTCACATCATCCTCAATGGGATACAAATAACACATTTGTGAGGAAATTACATAATTTCACACTAGATCAACCTAGTAAAGATATTAAGGGTATGTGTTCATAACTAAAAAGTGGAAGTATGACCTTCAACACATAGAAACTAGGAAAATTTGTGAAAAACCACCTAGAACTCAAACACCAACCAAATCTAGCATTGAACTCATTCTTAGTTCAAAGAGGAATATTTTAAAATAAGAATACTATCATTTATGTGCTAAAGTCTCAAGACAAATATTTGAACCATGTCCTACCATCACACATCCACACAATGACTATTAGGGAAATAAGGATGAGAAATAAAATAGTTATAAGACTACCAACCACCAATAAACTCAATCATAGGAACTATGCATTAAAAAATAAACTACAAACCATAGTATATGATGAAAATAGGTGGAAATGAATAGTTCATCATGTGGTAGGTAAAATTATTAAAATACATAATCTGAACATGCACCGTACATGTGGAAGTAAAGGAGATGATCAAATAGAAAATAACATACAAAGGAGAACTCACATCCACATTTTTAATGAAGAATTGCACAAATAGTGATCAAAAGTCCCTTGCAAATACCTACACCTTCAAGTAACATAAGTCTAATGCTCTTTTCTGGGGTTAGACATAAACCTACTCAAAACTCTTGTTGCTTTGGGAACATTTAGTCTAGTGCAAATTATTACATACATTAGGATGCCAACAACACTAGCATAAGGTATGTTAGATATATTCTTAAAATCATCACATGTGTGATTTATAACATATAACTAAATAAATCTTAGTGCCAATTGGTAAAGGAATACTAAATAGTTTACAATCATATAGAGTAAATATCTAAAAAAATAATATCAACATATTTAATCTTACTTAACTAAATATTTTTGTGTACCCCATCCATATTGATCTTCATGCCAGGAATATATTTTGTATCCCATAAATCCTTCATATCAAATATGCCAGAAAACTATTTTTTTATCTCCCTAATCACTACCTTGTTGTTACCAATAAACTTCATGTCATCCACATAGAAGACAACATTCTATGATTTTACCATCAACAATTTTAACATAAACATGGTGATCTTTTTCTCTCCTATAAAAAATCATTTTCATTTTAAAAGCATCAAATTTTTGGTACATTTGTGGGTTGGTTGCTTTAGACCATATAATGATCATTTCAACCTACAAAAAAAACGTTCCTATCCTTTCACCATAAACCTATCAAGTTATCACATAAAAATATCTTCTTTAATATCCCCACGCAAGAAAGTAGTTTTAACATTTATTTTTCTCAATCTCAAAGTCACAAGTAGTAGTAATAGATAATAGGAATCTAATAGGAGGTGACTTAGCAACATAAGATATAATTTAACGAAAAACCAACTCCCTCTCTCTAGGAGTATGCCTTGGCCACAAATCTAGCTTTGTAAATCTTTAACCATTCATTTTCTCTTATTTTTCTTTTTATAGACCCATTTTGCAATCAATGGTTTTTTTTTCTTTAAGTAAAATAACAAGATCCTAGGTGTCACATATGTCTATTGCCATCATCTCCTCCTACATGGCCTCCATCAATGACTCATTTTCCTCCAAAGAGAGAGCCTCCCTAGAAGATATTGATTCTTTTTTAGTACATAACAAAGAAAATACACAATGGAATTTTGGTAGTTTGTATCTATCAACTAGGTTGTGTCTCATAGATCATAGCAAGTCTAGAGTAAGTATCTTTGATTATTTTTATACATGCTCAACTTTATCATCCTACTTAGAACTCTTATCTAGACACTCTTCTTCCTCTCCATCCTCTAATTTGTCATTTTATTCTTCAACTTGTACATCTTTATTTTTTACCTTGGTCTCAAAATTCACTATTTTTGTTCCTTATTTTTCCTTTGGTAGCATAGGATCTAAAAATACTCTAAAGTACTTAAAAATCACATCCCTAAAATAAATCATTTTCTATTTTAATATATATTAGAGTTTATAACCCAAATTAACATTCTCACCATAGCCAATGTAAATATACATTTCTATGTGTTTGGAGCTAGTTTAGATGTCTTTTTCTTAGGCACACGAACAAAAGGCTTGCAACCAAATAATTTTAAATGTGAAACACAAAGTTTCTTTCTTGCTCATACTTGATAACCTATTTTTATTGAAACAAGAGTCATACAAGGAGATGGATTTACAAATTATAAAAACAACATTCATGGCCTTTGCCCAAAATCATCAATCCAACTATGTACCACTTGACATAATTCTATATCGTTCTATCAAGGTTTGATTCATTATCTCTACAAACCCATTTTGTTGTGGTGTGTAAGGGGTTATCTTCTTTCAAAAAATACATGTGTGCTTATAGAACTCATCAAATTTTCTAAAGCAATATTCACCACAATTGTTAGATTTCAACACCTTTTTTTTTTAAAAGTTTTTTTTCAACAAAATCTTTAAATTCCTTAAACTTGGAGAAAATTTTAGATTTAGAACACATAAAATAAACCTAGATGTATCTAGAAGCATCATTAATGAATACAACATAATATTGATATTTTCTCGTAGAACCCAACCCAGTACACTAAACACATCCAAATGAAAATTTTCTCATGTCCTCTTTTCTCTGTATCTTCCAATATAGAAAATGAGGATATATCCTACTTACCATACACACAATATTCACAAAGACAAAATTGACCATCAAAGTAATTAGAAAAATCACCCATCATATTTTTGTTAATAATCATTTGGAAACCTTTTTCACCAATGTGGCCCAAGCATTAAGGCCACAAAATAAAACCATTTTTATAAAAAAATATTTATATTAACAAAGTTACAAAATTTGGATTCATTCAACTAAATAAAGTCCCAATCCAAGTTCAATGAGCAGCCACCAAATTTCCTCTCACCAACTTGCAGTTGGACTTGTCAAATGTCACATGCAATCCAAGATCATTCAACATGGATGTAAAAATCATGTTTTAAAAAAAAAGTATTATAATATGTAAAACATCAATAAGCATTTTTACCTTTCCATCATTGAAAAAAATTATAACTTTGCATGACCAACCATCCAATGCAAACTATTGTCACCAATAAAAGTCATATGATACAAGCAATCTAAGTTAGTCAACCAATATTCATCATAAATAGTATTAGCATAAATAAACAAAACTTCATCATTATCATTAGAATATTTTTTAGTGGATACGTCATAATTCTTCTTCTTGTTTTTACACTTCTTAACATGCCCATGGCTTCCATAGTTTCAACACTTCACTTTGCTCTTTCTTGAGGTCTTAGAATGGCCTCAAGACTTAGATCTCTTGGTAGATTTTTTCCTATCCCCTTTTGATGCTCTTTTATCCTTGGGGCTTCCCTAAAAATGTAATGCATGCTTTAATCCCTCATCCATGGATTTTCTCCTCATTTTTTCTAGAAGAAATATAGCAACACGTGCATCCAACTTTAGATTAGTCATTAACTAGTTAGAGTAAGGATTAATTTTTCCCATGACTTTATGTGAAGAGCAAAGGGTAAGTGTGTGAAAATAGGGGACAAAAAGAGAGATAAAAGTGACAAATATTTTAAAAAATATCTAAACTTAAATTTGGATGAATGATTTGAGATACATGCCCTTAACATTTAAAGATAAGACAAGAACAAAAAATTTAAAATTTTGAATTTAGTTTCCAAACTACTTTTTTTTTAAAAATGGTTAAAATTAAGAGGGTCAAATATCATTCATACACAAAAGTGTTCATGTTTTTGTTACTAAAATATAACATAGTGTTTGTTGTGCATCCCCCCATTTTTTGTTGCATTTTTAAAACTACTTTGTAGAAATATAGTTATGAGTGAGTACTAGAAATTGTGTATTTTTAAAAATAATTTTTCAAAATGGATGCATCCTAAAAATTGCATCATTGAGCATGCATGTCATATAATTTGCCCAAAAATAATTGACAATACAAATTTTTGATGTGTAAAAAATGAAGTGTAGAACAAGAATATATATATTATTTTCAAATTCTGATAAGAGGATCAAAAGTTACAAAAAAATCAAACATCTATGTGAGAAATATAGAAACAAAAAATAAATATTTTAATGTATTCCAAATAGAAAAAAAATATGATTATAAAGCTAAGAAGACATGAAATGGTGATTTTGTCAGATATTACATAAAATGAGGAAATATGATGACATTGAAGTTAAAAAATGCTATTAAAGATAAAACATACCAAATGAGGTAAAATTAGAAGCACAACCCTTTAGGCTCATTATTCAAACCTATTCCAAAGCAAAAAGGGCAAAAAAATTTTGAGTAAAAAATGTGCTCGCATGGTATGGAGAACACTCATTTTTAAAATATGAGCACATTTTGTAAAACAAAAATGAGATTGCTTTATGGCTTGCTATTTACCAAGGCATAATATAGTTGTGTTACTATTTTTCAATAATTAATATGATTGCATAATGACCAAAATCGCTAATTTAGCCACTTTTTTCTCCCCTAACTTGGTGCACTCACCCCAAAGTAACAAAATACACCCATCCTCTTCTTCAAGATTAACATCAATGGAACCTAATTGACTCAAAATAAAAAATAAATAAATTCAAATGCTTTGCAACAAAGTCCCATATATGTCATTTTCAAATAATATAATTTCTCTTCAAATAAAGTTTATTTATTAGATTCTTAGTTTGGTAGATCTTACCAATCTTTTTCCATAGGAGATATGTGATGGCACCTCAAGCATTTAGTTGGGAAAATTTTATAAGATAAATTTGAATGGTTCATCATTCATTTTTCTTCAATTTATTCCAAGCATTGTTAGACATAGTATTTGATTTCTCTTTATTTATAACAACATTATATGATATTCTCTCTCTTCAAGGAGATCCTCCATCTTTAGCTTTCACAAATCATATCTAATACCATTAAACTCATCAAATTTTGAATGAGAGGTAGAGGCTATGGTTTCTAATCACTTCACAAGTCTACAAAACCACTCAAATCAAAAGCTCCCATTGTTGCCAAAAAAAAATTTAACACTTGAAGAAAGGCCTCCCCTTCTAAAAAACCAAGGCTATGATACCAAATGTTGTTAAAAAGTAAGGTTTAAAATACTACAAATGAAAGCTCTTCAAAGAGTATGCAAATCTATTTTTTTAATACAACATTAGATTAACTATTATGAGATTATATGAAAGTGTATAATAAATAAAAATTAATAGACCATGATAATTTAACACATGACACCAAATATATGCAGAGAAACCTTTTTGGAAAAAAATCCACCATCTAAGAGAGACTCAAGCAAATATTAATCTTAAAAAAAAAAGTATATATGTTGTTAACACACTTCTATCCTCAGTTTGATATCATTTTGGCAATACTTATTTACTTGCAAATCAACCCATGAAATTATTAACTCACGTTTCCAATTTATATAAAAATGGGAGATGAAAATGATAAATAGTTTCAAAAAATAATGTACCTTTAAAACCATGATAAAATACAAAAATCCTATGACCCAATTGAAGAGAATGTTTTAAGAATAGTAAATCACAATAATATACAACAACATTGACTCATAACTACACCACATAAGCACAACTTTCAAGAATGACATCTAACTTCCTCCACAAACATGCATGTGACCCTCGATAATTATAAGATGCTTCATGAATCACAACTCCCTCCTAGAGCCTAAGATTGGAAAGTTATCATAAATGACCTCAAATGTGTTTATAATTACCATAATTATGCTTCACCTCCTTCATGGATGTCATTACATCTAATATTCTAAATTATCAAGGAGAATTAATAATAAAATAATAATATCTCTCAATAATGTGGTTTTGTAGACTTGTGGTTTTGTACTAAGATTTTTGGAGATACAATATTAGTGCATTAGGATTTTAATTAAAATCACATTTTCTTAGAATTTTTTGGCTAATGATAAGTTGGGGCATATAAGATTCACAAATGAGATTACTATGAAGGTTGACAAAGCACATCTCATTTGTATCTTAGCAGTGAATAATAACTACCCCAACATTGGATCTATAGGAGAGCATTGAGGAGGATATAAACCTAATTTGGGATTCCAAAAGCAAGTTGATTAACATTTGACCAATTACTAAGGATTAATATAATAAAAATAATGAAGGGAAAGAAATCCACTATCTTCACTTACACTCAATCATGGCTATTTTCATATGAATAAGAAATATGTCACTTGGATTCTCATAAAAATGTTAATATTGGATTTGTACATATAAAAAAAATAAACCTAATTTTTATTATATTGAAAAGAATATCATTGGTGAAAGGATGAAGATAAAAAGCCTTTTCAGATTAAATAAAAATAAAAAACTATATTGTGAGAATGTTAAAATTTGGATATATTGTTTGCTTAAGATCTTTCCCTTTGAACATCTATGAAATGTTTTGACTTGTTTAAATGAGTGGTTTCAATTGTTGGGTATGTGCAAGATCATGATGGGCCAAAAAGTGGCGATATGATGGGTATGTGGCTGATGACTTTTTAACCAAAATTGATGAAAGGAAAAAGATTTTTAAAGGAGATTCGGCTTTCCACCAATATAAATTATGCTTTACTTTGAATTTAATAAATTATTATTATTCATTTTCTATTTGAATTATGACTAAAGTCCTAATTGATAGGTTGATTGAAAACATCTATAGCTTTCAAGCGGGTATCACATTTTTTGAATCCAAAATATGCATCAAATTCTATGCTTCACATACTATAAGATTAAAAAAATAAAATTGAATTTCATGAAGTTTTGACCAAGTTAAGGTGGTCATACGCAAGTTTTTATATTTTTTAAAAGTTGTAAATAAAAAATTATAATTAATTATTTGCTTGGAAAAATTACAAAAAAATATGCATCACATCGGGACATGAGTCCCTCTACTTATATCTAAAATATTATAAAAATAATTATCATTTTATTTTGGTTAGAGGGTCGAGACAAACACCTAGTTATTCCCCAAATTTATAATTACTAGATTGAAATTTCAAAATTTCACCAAATAGATTTTTTTTTCAAATAAACCTAGTAGTTTAGAAACTACATTCAATTTTCTACAGATTTTATTCTTACATATTTTTGAAATAATATAGATAACTTATTCAAATTTTTACGTCAAGTTGCCTAACTCTGATTTTTCTAATTTTTTTGCCACTTAAGGGCCTATTTTTTCCATGATGATCCTGCACATACCCTATTGGTTTGACTGATTTGATCAAATTAACATGTTCTCTTATGTGTTGGGCAATAGAAAGAGAGAAACATTGTTTCCTTCACTATCTCAGTAGCTATATTCCTTAAACATAGGAAGAAGATAGCAAATTAGATGGTGGTAGACAAAGCCATCAACACATAATAACATGGTTATTTTCTTGCAACTAATAACCATGAAAAAACAATGGGTAGGGTTGAATAGGTTAGATATATTCCATTCAGAAAAGAAGTGTGAACCACATAGTTCTTTATCTCATTGTCTATTATATTATTCATATTTCCTTATGATTAATAAATAGATTTTACTTTCATGTGGTTTGCTTGGTTTTTGCTTTTGTCATGAAAATATTTGACATGGTAAATTAATTGCTTCGATTTGATTTGTGTGATATAAATAATATTAAATTAATATATAATTTATGAGTTGTGAAGTAATTGCCACAAAATCTACTTTAGTAGATATGTTTTCATGAATATTAGGAAATAAATTCATAATACCTAGTTGTAATGGTGTAAATTTGCACCTTGGAAAATTTCCCATTAATTTACTCTTACCTTAGCTTTACAAGTCCAATTATGCAAAAACCTACCACCTTCATCCTGATCTTCCCACATGTCCCTGTTGTTTTGTGTCAATGGAGGATTTTTTTTCGGGGACGTGCGTGTGCCGCACAGACTTTCACCTACTGCACTGTCATCATGACAAATTCCTGCATTTGGAATCCATAGAAACGTTACGCTTCTTGATTTCCTATGGAGTTAATGTCTCCTACCAACTCTTGACCGATGAAAAATGACTCATTGCCTCCATTTTATCCATTCAAACTTCATTCTATCACTCTCTTACATTCTCTAATTCATTCCTTCATTCTCTCATGCTAATTCTCTCATTCTTGTAACTCTTCTTGATCATTCTTGCTTCACTTTCACTCTATCTTGCTGGTACCAACTTTCTACTTGGTCTTTAGGGAAAACTTTAGTGGCGAATCTTCGCCAATTGGTGAATTCTAGGAATCGGCCAAGTTGAAATTGGAAAATTTCTTGCACCCAACAAGGTGTCCAAATCACTCAAATTTTACGAACTATAGGTCCAATGCATGTCCATTTTCCAATGAGTTTTTTTATGAGGCATATTTAAGCAACAAATTCGCCATTGTCAAACTACGTGTTTGAATTAGATTGACTAATATTTTTCGCTTGGAATCCTGAAAGCATTTAATAAAACGCCTACATATTTGTCAATACTATTAAAACAACATTATATTAGGACCCATTTTGCCAATTAAAATTTACAAATAGTTGCTTGTGAAGACCCATTTCGCCAATTAAAATTTATAAATAGTTGCACATGAGGACCTATTTCACCAATAACATTAAAAAATAATTACATTTGAGGACACATTTTACCTTGAAAATTACAATGTATCATTGTATAAGCACGCCAGATTCACCAAATTTTTAATATACCATTTAAAAATCCCGTGGATTTTTCCAAGTATGGAATCATGGATTGATATAAATACAATCGAAAGTGTCATTTATACTTACACATTTTATTTGGTTTTGAGGTTCTACTTCTCCATTTGGAAGTCAGCAAAACCCGAAAACGTAGACTTAAAAGGTGAGTGATCATTTCTTCATAGTGTTATTAGTTATAATAATAAGTTTTCTTTATCCCTTTTCCATTCTTGCTTCAACAAAGTGAACCTTAGAAGTTAGAACCAAACTCTAAAGTTTCAAAGTTTTTGAAACCTCTGACCCACTAAGTAGAAAGATGACCAAGAAAGACTTGCGACTCAACAAAGTGAACCATCAACCAAGTCGGGGAATCGCAATGTTATGAAAATTTAGAACTCTGCGACAATGTTATATAACTCTGAGGACTAGTGACTAAGTTTAGGAAAAGCCAAAATTTTTATATTGTATTCCATGGTATTAATTTGATATGTGATTCTGCACCATATTTAAAGAACAACACTTATCACACTACTTATAAATTCCTATTGCATTTCCATTCACACAATATTTGATAAATCACTGAAAGGAATATTATTAATCCATTCCTTGAACATAAATAAATACAATCGAAAGTGTCATTTATTTGGAAGTCAAACAAAGTCGAAAACGTAGACTTAAAGGTGAGTGATCATTTCTTCATAGTGTTATTAGTTATAATAATAAGTTTTCTTTATCTCTTTTCCATTCTTGATTTAGTCTTAAAGATGATATTGAGTAAGGAATGGGATCTATATTATTATTCTTTGTCCTTAAACAAGAAGACATTTTTTTCTAGTTTTTATTCAAAGTGAGATAAATATGTCGAGCAAATCAAAGATCGATATGTTGAGCAACTCGAGCAGCAAGGGTAAGGCTGTTGCCACTCCTCAAGGTGGTGAAGAGACTCCTGCCACTTCTCAAACTCCTTCCACTCCGTAGGGTGGTAAGGCTCCTGCTACTCCTTAGACTCCTGCCACTCCTCAGGGTGCTGAAGAGACTCTTGTCACTCCTCAAGCTCCTTAGGGTGGTGAAGAGACTCATGCTGCTCCTTAGGCTCCTCGGGGTGGTGAAGAGACTAATGTTGCTCCTTAGGGTGGTGAAGAGACCAAGAGGCCATCAAAACGCAAAAAACTTAGATGTACCATATAGTCTTACTTTGGAATTTCCAAAGCTTCTGATCCATCAGGTCAAGATGGAGCTACATCATCAACTCTTCCACCAAATATTGGTAGCATTCCCAATACCTCACCACCACCGAAAGGTCAAGTTGAGATTGTCATTGATTTAAGTCAAAATGTATCAAATCAGGATAGCAATACCGCGGAAGATGTTCCAAATGATACCCTCGGCCCGGTTAGCTAGAATGAGATAATTGACTTGGATGAGGATGATGATGTTGGTAGCAAGAAAAGGAAAAATAAACCAAAAAGGGGGCACGAGTGGGAAATGACAAGGAGTTTTCAACTTGGTTGGTTGTCAAAGTACCCATTCATTGAACCAGTGGGGAAATCAAACAATATTGGAAATGCAAAATTGGACAGATGTACGATTTGTACTCTTGAAATGTGGAAGACAAGACGCTTGCAACCAAAGATTGACACTCATAGAAAAGCATATCGGTAAAGTTTATGAAAAACAAATCATGAGGACACAAGGAGCAATTAGTCGACGATGAAATCAAAGGAAGAATGTCATGTTAGGTATGTCACGAATTATGAAGTGCATCACCAAAAATTTTTTAAGCTTGGTGCATGTAAAGGTGCACTTGAGGCTCAATTTGGGAAAGTAATGGAAGCAGCAAATCTGTCAAAAAATGTTCAAATGATTGTTGTTTTTCATATTTTGTCCGCAGGGTGTCCTAATAATTTCACCCAAAATAAATATTCTGGTTTATTATCTTATTTGAATGTCCCTCGCTATCCCTACTCATCATCAATAATAAACTGATGGAATTGAAAACCGCCTTTGCTACAAAGGGGAAAAGGAATTTGCTGTTAAAGTAAAGAGTCAAATTCCATTAGACATTGTCTTTAGATGAAGTTATTGCAAAGAGACAATACTTCTTGGGTTTTGTATGCATTTGTATATCGTGATAACAACATGTTCGCTAAGCTCTTTATCTTCTTTTGTATGTTGATAGAAAGGAAGGATACCAACACATCGCAAAAAATATTTGAACTGGTCAAGAAATCTTTGAATGAAATTGCAAGTATGGATGAGTTTACAATTGCCAAAAAGTTGGTGTGTGTAGGAGTTAATGGAGTTGTAGTGATGCAAGGTCAAAGGACTGGTGTTTGCACAAAGCTACAAACTACTTGTGCACCATACATGCTTGGCATTCACTGCATGGCCCACAGAATGAATTTAGTATTCAAAATTTTAAGCAAGTTTCCTACAGTATCAAAAGTTGAAAATCTAGTCCGCGAGATCCACGCATACTTCTACCAAAGTCCCAAATGTTTCACAGAATTTCAAAATTTTGCTGAGGGAATAACACTAGTAAATAAGCTTCTCAAGGATCGACATACTGCATGGATCTCCCTGCACGGACCAATCTAAACGAAGTTCTTTTCCGTAATATCAATCCTTGATTGGAGTGATGTACAAAAATCATAGCACAATAGACAAACCTCCTAACCTCTTACATAGGTTAAGCGATATAGAGACACTCTTGAATTTAACTAGTCTTCTCCCCATGTTGGATGTGATGAATGAGCTTGTGAAGAAATCCCAAGACAAAAATATATATATTAATGAATATGCCAATCTATGTAAACATACATGATTGGCCCTCGATCATCTATATCTAGATCTAACACAAGATGGCCCTCAAATTATTTCATGCGGCGCAGTAAATTACTAATTTGAAGGATCCACCAATTATTTTACTTAAAGCGAAAATCATGTAATCTCAGGTAATACGGATATGAGATACAAATGTACCAATGTAAGATAGCCAGGTGCTCTACCAGAGAAGTAGTTGTTAATGAGGAAGATTTTCAAGGCATTGTTAAATCTGTTGGTGATAATTTGAAGTAAATTACAAAATCTCTTTCCTCAGAGATTTGTGAAAGATTCCCTCGACATGAAATACTTGAATCCATGAGTATTGTGTATCCTCAATTTTGGGAAAACTGAGATAACCCAACATATTTTCATGCTCAGGTAAAAATCTTGATCAAACAATTGTTGAAAATTGTAACATACAATGAGCAGAAAATAGAAGGAATTTCAGATGAAGCTAAGCTTAGAAAACAATGTAGGAATTTTGCAACAGCTATGAAGGACTAGTATAAATCCATGGGCGCGACAAGGCCCTTGAACCCGATAAATAAAGTATTTGGACAAACTTAGGTCAGAGTAGAAATATTGTGTGGTTCGATAATCAAAATATTTCCAAACTCTTGTTGATTTATGTCAAACAAATGATATTGGGTTGGTGGAGGATGAGAGAGTTTCAAGACATTAATAGGGTTTCGGAAATCAAAGTTAAGAAACAAACTAGACAAGAATTTGGAAAATTGCTTGAGGATGAAAGGAGTTGTGCATAATGTTAGAACTTTTCCTTTTGAAAGGGCACTCGCAATCTGGAGGTCCACATGTGAAAGAAGAGGGACCGGGATGTGCAATACTCCAATTCCATAGGCTGGTACTGGTGGCACTGGCACTGGCAATGGGACTCGAACAGATGATATTGACAAAAATGACACAATGAATGTTGAATTTGAGACACAATCCGAAGAAAATGAAGAGCAGACTTGGAATCAAATTCAAGATGACTCTTTTACTTTATTTGATGATGAACGTCAATTTGAGGACCCTAACATCGCTTAGGAAATGGAAGAGAATTAGAAGCTTTTAGGTATTTATACTGCACTTCATGGATCAATTTCCATTGTTCCGTACTGTAGTTGATATTTTATATTGTATTAAATGAAATTGTGAATCATTGCACTTCATGATATTTTATTTTATATTGCACTTCATGAATCATATTCCAAAATCAAACTATAGTTGATGATATTTTATGTTGTATTCTATGAAATTGTGATATTTAATATTTTATATTGTATTTTATATTTTATATTAGTTTGTACATAGCATTCAATGAGGTGTCAGATAATGGCGCCATTGAAAGGCAAGATAAGTCAATAATGTCGCATGGTCATTGAAACTTGGAACCTTAGAACCAAAGTCTAAAGTTTCAAAGCTTTTGAAACCTCCAACCTAGTGACCCACCGACTAGAAAGATGACCAAGAAAGACTTGCAACTCAAAAAAGTGAACCATCAACCAAGTCGGGGAATTAGGAAGTTATGACAATTTAGAAATTTGCGACAAGGTTATAAAACTCTGAGGACTAGCGACTAAGCTTGTTTTGCTCCCTTATTTTGAGTCTATCATCTCTCCAGCTGTAACATTTTACATGAATTATTAATGAAATTTGATCAATGATCTTTCATAAATCTTCTTTGTCATTAATATTATGCAATATGCATTGATGTATGTTTTAATTTTGGCTCTAGTTTAATGAATCAATTAAAGTACCTTGATTAAATCATTAAAGCATGAATTCATATAAATGTTTAGTGGATCTGCTAAGTATTCATGGAGATTGAGTATTGATGTGTGAATAGTATTAGTAGTATATTAACAATAGTATTAGTAGCATATACAGCAATGAACATCAACAATCATTTAAAGTGTATCTAGAAGTTGAAACCACTACCAGACTTTTTCTTCAAATGATATTATAAATAATACAAATAATTGAACATCAACACATTACTGAAGTTTGAATTTGAGCTTTTAAATTGATTATCACATGAAGGAATACATAGAGCCATTGACAATGAAAAATATTGCTCAAAGACAACTCTGCACAAGGCTGAGTTGGAACTTGGAAACTCATATTATCAAAAATTAAATCACGGCATCACCTTTTCTAGCAACTTCCACTCTTCAGGTGTTGGAATTGTCATTTGTTCTAACTGATGTTGTTTGAATTGAAGATTTGTTAACAATTCATGATTCAAATTGGAACCTATCTTGGATTCTTTAGTCAATTTTGCATTCAGGGTTAGCAATCGTTTGATGGAATCCAAATAGGTCACCACATCTGGGTTCTGAGGAAACTGATCCAAATCAATCTTCCTTGCATCCTCCATATTCTTTCTGAAATCATTCTTTCCAATGAATCGCTCATTTGTGTTAAAAGCCTCTGGAAAACCAAGCTCTGTGAAGTTCCTTACCTTTTCATCCACCTTCTTCATCTTGTCTGTAGTCAAATGCAAATATTTCTCTATTTCACACATTCTCAAACACTTTTCAATGACAGATGACAATGTCATTGATGTAGCAAGCCAATTAGTAATCCCTTTTGATTTCAAAACATTGTCACTGGCTTTGTAGGTTGTTTGTTAAATTTGATTTGTTGATTTCTCTAATGCCAGCACATTTTTGTTCTCCATTAAATATTTGTTGAGCTTATTATGATGTCTGATAGCATCAATCAATTGAAACATATCACACAAGTGATCAATCCCCTGCATTATTTCATCCCAGATCTTTTGTTTCATATGCCTCATTATTTCTCTACAAAATGCAGATAACTTATTTTGACTAGACTTAATTTCATTTTTTGCTTCCATTAGCTCTACCTCCAATCTTTCATTTCTTTTTCTCTCCTTCTCCATTTTTTGTTCCCACTATGCATTTCCATTTGCAATGCATACTCTTACTTTTTCTGAAGTGGGTTTTTCCTCATCATATTTCTTGTTGCTCTCATTTAGCCTTTGCTTCAGTTGATTCACTATAGTCTCATTCTGCTTATCCTCTTTGCTTGTTAATGTATGTCACGTCTCATACTTTGATGCTATTTTGACCATGACTTATTTTGATAATGTTTGACCATGATTTTATGGGATTTAATATACAAATTATGATACTATGCTTTGATGTATGGGAATGTAGAAAAATAATTGTTTTCTTTCAAGAATTATGAGTGCATTTATATAAAATAGGAATGATGATTTAATTTTTAAATTTACATTTCTACAATGGTTACTAATACACTTTTGTTTTTGCACGCCTGAGTGCTTTTGAGTGGCAGGTGATCGAAGGCCAAGGTGATCGAAGGCCAAGAGTGTGATTGAGGGAAAGAAGGTTAGTTTCCCGACAGGGTAAAAGAGGAGAAGCTCTCGATTACGCACACACCACTTAAAGCATGTAGCTGCATTAGGTCATGTTTGTTTCTCAATGTGATTGCGTGAAAAATGATTGCATAGCAAATTTAAATTACGGTTTAATTAACCTTAGAAATTGTGAAAATAATATGGCTTATTCTATTTTAATTATTCCTCATTTATATTTGAGCAACAAAAGGAAAAATCTGTTTTAAAAGAAATATAATTAAAAATAAAACAAAATAAATAAAAGAATAGAATATTGTGTTTTGCATAAATGAAATTTTAGGTTTGCATAAAAGGGGATATAATTCTGTTTTGTATATAATTTTTCCAAAAATAATGAGGAATGAACAGCCCGAGAGAACATTGGGCTCTGGAAATTCTGTCTTAAAATCAACAAAGCAGATGGCATGTGGCAATCCTTAGAAATTGCATGAGAATTTTATCTGTCACCTGGAAATTTTATGCATGATCCTCGAAAAGAGGTAGAGAGCTTTAAGAGAGAAAAGAGGACTTTGAATGAGACATATCGGAGAGTTCTGGAACAGAGGTGAAGAGGGTATTTGCTAGGCATCTGCACTGGAAGCAAAAATTGCCAGGTTCTTTTCATGCTTTGCCTGTTTTTAATTTAATTTAAAACTGCAGTAAGGAAATGGAAGGAATGAAATGTTTTATTCCCTGATTAGAGTACAAACAACTGAGAAATCTTTCCAATTTCATTTTTGAAATATAGGTAATAGCTTATTTCTCTGTGTTGCAATAAAGAATACACATTCTTTTCTTCAGAATTAGGGTTTTCATTCTGTCGCAAATTCTGCAATTTATTAAGCTAATCTCAAGTGTAATTGCAAATATATTTATAAACATATATATATGCTTATATATATGCACAGGAATTCGAATTCCCGTGCATATATATATACATATATATATATGGTCTGCATAAAAACTCTGTCATCTGAATGAATTCAAAATGTCTTTGAGATAAATTCGAATGCAGTTTATACTGGGCAAATGTCTTCTTTATTTCTGAATTTTGAAATTGCTAACCATAGGAAAGAGGAAGGGATTATTTCCCTTGTCCTCCCCATGGGAAGGACGTGGACTGTGGAAGGCTTGCGCCCTCCACAGGCCGCGGCCTGTGGAGGAGGCGCGAGCCCCTCACAGCCCGACCCCTCCCCATGGGAGGGGCAAGGGCTTCCCCGAGTCTTAATTCTGCTCAATGCCAGTAAGGAAACCCTGTAAAATATCCTGTTATGTGTGCACGGCCAGTAAATTCTTTGAACAGTTTTAAAACCGCACTTTCTTCAAATCACACTGAAATTGCATACGAATCTCCCCATTATCACTCACCACACACACATATATATATATATGTGTATACATATACATAATGAGATACATATATATATATATATATATACATATATATATATATATACATATATATATATATATATTATATTATATATATATATATATATATATATATATACATATATATATATATATATATATATATATATATATATATATATATATATATATATATATATATATATATATATATATATATATATATATAGATTTCCTTGCATATATGTGCCAAAATACAAGCTGAACCAGGTAAACCATTTCCAGAAAATAGTATGAATTCTATTAATTATTTACAAATATCTCAGAAATGTTAAACCTGAAATAGAATAGAAAGGTTTTTGAGAAACCATGTAAACTGGAAAGCATCTTGATTACTTTAACATATACTTACTTACAGAAGTACAATCCTGAGTAAAGGAATACAACATAAAATGTGAATGCAAGATTATCTTCCAAATCTCTGAAATTCTGAATTAAATTGCACTGTTTCAATATACTATTATTACTTTGAAACCTGTATTGAAATTGGGAAATTACACTATCAGTCAGCCTGAGCTTGGAAAGAATAGAAATACATGCTGAAAACAGAAAACACTGTTACATTCAAACAGATTGATTAAATCTTCTTTCTAATAATGCACTGAAAAGTATTAAGACATGTATGTTCTTCTTTAAAAACAGAGCCTTATCTAAATCAGAAAAGGGTTGTTTACCACAGAATAAACGAGATCTTACAACTGAATTTACAAAGGATGTTCTGAAATTCACATTGGAAATTCTTTTAGAATTAATTGAATGATTGAAACATGTACTAAAATGCATAACTTTCTGCTTTGGTATTATTTCATACTTCACTATGGTAACTTCCGGGATAGGGTGCCGAAGGTGGGCAAACAGAGACGGTAGTATTACCTTTTCTAAACTACCATTTACTTGTATTATTTTGCTTGGCCAAGCACTTGTACCATTGAAATAGATGGGTTTATTTTAAAAGCCTAGAAATTTATATAGTCTCTGCCACCTCCTGTTGCAAGAAATGTGTTTATTTCTCATGTTAGAAATGCATATAGGCATCAGGCATGCATCGAGAGTTCCCTCCTGTTTTACTGTTTCAGGTTGCTAGGCTCCTTTATGCAGGGCCGAGGATTCCTTCGAGTTAGGAAGGGACCCAGGGAAGTCATGGACTTCGTGGTTGGGCGGAAAAGGCGCCTGAATCACATTCTTGGCCCCAGCTCGCAAGAAGACCAAAGGTGTCACGGCGGTTGGTGGTACCAAGTTTTATTTGCTATTGATGTACTTATGTAATATTCAGATTTGGCTTGTTAAGCCTATTGTAAATGTATATGTATTTGTCATTCTTTGTGGAAACTTGAAATAGAGATATGATTTGAAAGTATCTAATGTAACATTGATTTGAGAAGTTAAAGTTTTATAACTTAGCATAGAGAAGATGTTTTCTATTAGAAATGTTGATTCTTCCAAGTAAGGTTGAATATATGTATATGAGAAAGTCATTGAAATACTTATGTTTTGTACAATCTTGATACATTACATAGATGATATTATTATTTATGAAATGCAATTTAAATTCTCTTTTATTAAGCTCATATGGAAGTGTTATGAACAATGTTGACTACTTGGAAACCTTTTATAATGATTTGACTAAATTGAAAATGCTCTTAATTTCTCTTTAATACTGATTTAAAACGGATTGAAAACACTCTTAATTTTTCGAGCGCTACATCTTGGTATCAGAGCAGCATGGTTCAACTCTAGGACCTATGCCTAACTACGTATGACATTGTGTCTTAATCAGGGTGATCTAAAATGGAAAATAGAGTGTACCAGTGAATTGGTGGATCTCGTGGAGGTCCCAATGATAAACTAGATCAAATTTTGGCCTTGCTGCAAAGCCAGGGGGCTAGAATTGAAGAATTAGAACAAGGGAGGCGAGATGGCCATCAAGGATTAAACACAAATGAAACTGAAGGAGAAGCAAATGCTGAACCACCTGAAAAAGAGGAAAAACTAAATAGGGTGGCTGAGGAGCTGGGAAAAGACCTAAAGAAGGTCGCTCCTCCGAAGTTTGATGGGAGAACCTTTGGAGATGGGGCAGAAGCTTGGGTTATAGAAATGGAAAGGTATTTCGCCCTACGAAATCTATCAGATGAAACAAAGGCTGAATGGGGTTCATATCAACTCACCGGTGAGGCTGCTACTTGGTGGGAAAATGAAAGGGCGGATAAGCAGTTTATGCATGGAAAGGTAACTTGGGATAAGTTCCTACAACTATTTAGGAAGAGGTGGTTACCACAATCTCATTTTGATAAGAAAATGACAGAATTCCAAGTACTTGTATAGGGTGGCATGACAGTGACTCAATATTGGGAGAAATTCTCTCACTTGCTTAAGTATGCACCCCAATACCAGCATGATGAGAGATTCCGAGTTCAAAAATTTATTTTGGGGCTTAGACCTCAAATTGGAAATGAAATAGATCTGCATAATCCAACCACCATGGATGAAGTTTTTGATTTAGCAATCAAACAGGAACACAAGTTGCAACAAGCTGCTAACTATAAGAAGAGCAGGGAAGCCAAGTATGGCAATAAGAAATTCCAAGGGAATCGTCAAGGTAATAGCAATCAGGGTGGTCAGAGCAAACAAGACAGTCAAGGGAATGAAAATAGGAAAATCAAAAATTTGAAGAGGGATGGTAGTCCTCAGGACCGCAATGAAGGAAACAGGAACAATAACAACAAGAGGGGCAACTACAATAAGAGGAATGATAATAACAGGAGAGATTTTTCTGACAAGCCCAAAGCACCTCGTGGAGGATGTTATACCTGTGGTGGCGAGCATTACGCCAGTATGTGCCCTCAGAGAAATAACAAGCAAAATAACATAAATCAACATCATATTCATGCAGCGGTTGACAATCGCTAGGCAGATTATCAAGCAACTCCCATCCAGTTATCGGGTAAATTATTTGGATGCCCTGTTTCTGTTCTGATTGATACAGGTGCTACTGATAGTTTTATAGATCCTCATGTTTTGACTAAATTATCAGTTAGACCAAGTTTTATGGAAAATTCTTGGAAAGTTCAGTATGGAAACCGGGTAGAGAAGAAGGTAGAGCAATGCATGTATTTCAGCAAACTTGAACTCCCTAACCTTCAGATGCAGGTGAACTTGTATGTTGCACCATTGGGGTCTTACGACGTGATATTGGGGATAAATTGGCTCTCTGAACATAAGGCTCTAGTGGATTGTGAAGAGAAGTCAATTAAGTGTCTTGATGACCGAGGAAACCAAGTGGAGCTTTGTGGTATTAAAAAGCCTTTAGAGCTTAGGCAAGTCTCCGCCATGCAGTTGAAAAAGGAAAGTCGGAAGGGATGCACTATCTTTGCAATAAAAGTAAAGGACCTTGATGAGAAAGAATCCTCAATTAATGATCATCCCATTTTGAAAGAATTTGAGGATGTTTTTCCTACCGAATTGACTGAGCTCCCGCCTAAGCGTGTGTTTGATTTTTCTATTGATCTGATTCCAGGAGCAGAACCTCAGTCTAAGGCTCCTTACAGGATGAATACAACAAAATTATTTGAGCTCAAGGCCCAACTAGAAGAATTACTGAAGCAAGGTCTTATTAGGCCAAGCGTGTCACCTTGGGGAGCACCCGTCATCTTCGTGAAAAAGGATGGTACCTTGAGGTTGTTCATTGATTATAGAATGCTTAACAAGGTCACTATCAAGAATAAATATATGCTTCCCCGCATCGATGATTTATTTGATCAGTTGAAAGATGCCAAGGTATTCTCAAAAATTGATTTAAGATCAGGATACCACCAGTTGAGACTGAAGGAAGAAGACATTCACAAAACTGCTTTCAGAACTAGGTATGGGCACTATGAGTTTACTGTGCTACCATTTGGGCTAAGTAATGCTCCCGCAGCTTTCATGAACCTGATGAATAGTGTCTTCTGAGATTGTTTGGATAATTTTGTCCTAATTTTTCTTGATGATATTTTGATCTATTCTAAGTCAGAGGAAGAACATGAGAAGCATTTGAGGATTGTGTTGCAGCGTCTAAGGGAACATAAGCTATATGGAAAAATGTCTAAATGTACCTTCTTCCAATCCGAAGTGCATTATTTAGGTCATGTGATTTCAGCGGAAGGGGTAAGAGTGGATCCAGAGAAGATTAAGGAAATTATGGATTGGCCGGCCCCGCAAAATGTCTCTAAAGTTCGAAGTTTCATGGGACTTGCAGGATACTATAGGAAGTTTGTTCAGGGGTTCTCAACAATCGCCGCTCCCATCACTGCACTACAGAAGAAGGAAAAGAAGTTTGAATGGAGCGATAAATGTGAGAAAGCTTTTCAGCTGCTTAAGAAGAAACTCACTACTGCACCCATCCTAGTTGTGCCAGATCCGAATGGCCATTTTACAGTTATTATTGATGCATCAGGGGAAGGGGTAGGAGCAGTTCTTATGCAAGAAGGGCAAGTGGTAGCTTATGAATCAAGGAAGTTAAAACAACATGAATTAAATTATGCACCACATGACTTAGAATTGGCAGCCATAGTCCATGCTTTACAAATGTGGAGGCATTATCTCTTGGGAAAGCCTTTCGAACTTAAGACAGACCATGCAGGATTGAGATATATCTTCACTCAACCTAATCTCAATGCCCGACAAAGGCAATGGCTGGAATTTCTGAGTGAGTACGATTTTGGGATTGAATATATTAAAGGTAAGGAAAACAGAGTGGCTGATGCACTGAGTAGAAGGAGGCACCTTGCAGCCATGGTTACCATAAAATCAGATTTCAGGCAACAAGTAGTGCAATCTTCCTTTGGGGATGAATATTATGAAAAGGTGAAACAAGCCCTTGGGGTAAATCCCTCTGATCGTCGATATGAGGGTTATATGTTAGAATCAGATGGACTTTTGAGATACCAGGGACGAATGTACATTCCTAGTTTTGCAAACTTGAGAGAGTTGGTGCTAGAAGAATTCCACAATGCACCATACTCAGGACATCCCGGTATTACAAAAATGATGGAAGGACTTAGGCCACTGTACTTCTGGCTAGGACTTAAAAGGGATATTACGTCCCATGTAGCCTGATGCTTGGAATGCTAGCAAGTCAAAGCTGAGCATGTACATCCGGCAGGACTCTTATATCCTCACAGGGTACCAGAGTATAAATGGCAGGTTATCACTATGGATTTTATACAGGGGTTACCAATGTCTAAAAACTGACATGATACCATCTTGGTTGTGGTGGATAAATTGACAAAGGTTGCTCATTTCATTCCTGGGAATCTCAAGGATGGATCAATGGTTTTAGCAAGAAAATTTGTTCAGGAAATCTTCCGGTTGCATGGAGTGCCAGAGACGATCATCTCAGATCGAGACACTCGAATGACTTCTAGGTTTTGGATTACATTAAACTCTTCCCTGGGAACTAAATTAAATTTCAGTTCTGCATATCATCCTCAGACCGATGGTCAGACAGAGAGGGTGAACCAGGTAGTAGAAGATCTCCTCCGCATGTACTGTATGGAGCAGCAATATAAGTGGGAGGAGTATTTGCCTTTGGTGGAGTTTGCCTACAACAACTCCTACCATGCTTCTTTGGGCATGGCACCTTTTGAAGCCCTTTATGGACGTAAATGTCGGACACCCATTAGTTGGGACAGAGTAGAAGACAGGGTGGTGATTGGCCCTGAGATGCTCAGAGAAATGGAAGACCAAATGAAAATCATTAAGGAAAAGTTGAAGCAGGCTGCGGATAGACAGAAAAGCCTAGCAGATAAGAACCGAAGTTTTAGACAATTCTCGGCAGGAGATAAGGTCTTTTTAAGGGTTCGGCCGCATAAGAGTTCAATCTCTTTCGGCAAGAACTCTAAGTTGGCTCCTAGATTTGTTGGCCCTTTTGATGTTTTGGAGGTGGTGAATCCGGTTGCTTACAGGCTTGCTCTGCCACCAGCTCTATCCTGGATACATAATGTGTTTCATGTTTCAGTACTTAAGCCATACCATCCAGATATTGCTCATATCCTTGATTGGCGTGCATTGCAGGTCCAGGACCCAGGGGTGATACAGGTGGAACCTGTCAGGATTCTAGAAGAGCGCAACGTTAAGTTGCGTAATAGAGACATTATGCAATACAGGGTACAATGGGACCAGTATTCGGTGGATAATGCCACCTGGGAAAATGCTGAGGATATAGATAGAATCTTTCCTCATTTGAGACCTTAGCATATTTATATTTTCTTTTATAGAGACTTACGAAGTACTAATATCTCAATTTTGTTATGTAATTTGCTTTTAGACATCGAGACGATGTCTCTTCCCAAGAGGGGAAGGATGTCACGTCTCATACTTTGATGCTATTTTGACCATGACTTACTTTGATGCTATTTTGACCATGACTTATTTTGATAATGTTTGACCATGACTTTATGGGATTTAATATACGAATTATGATACGTGTTAGAGCAATATAATATACTACAATGCTTTGATGTATGGGAATGTAGAAAAAAAATAATTGTTTTCTTTCAAGAATTATGAGTGCATTTATATAAAATAGGAATGTTGATTAATTATTGTTTAAATTTATGTTTCTATAATGGTTACTGATACACTTTCGTTTTTGCACGCCTGAGTGCATTTGAGTTGCAGGTGATCGAAGGCCAAGGTGATCGAAGGCCAAGAGTGTGATTGAGGAAAAGAAGGTTAGCTTCCCGACAGGGTAAAAGAGGAGAAGCTCTCGATTACGCACACACCACTTAAATCATGTAGCTGCATTAGGTCATGTCTGTTTTTCAATGTGATTGTGTGAAAATTGATTAGCATAGCAAATTTAAAATATGGTTTAATTAACCTTAGAAATTGTGGAAATAATATGGCTTATTCTATTTTAATTAATCCCCATCTATATTTGAGCAACAAAAAGGAAAAATCTGTTTTAAAAGAAATATAATTAAAAAAAATAAAACAAAACAAATAATGGAATAGAATATTGTGTTTGCATAAAATGAAATTTTAGGTTTGCATAAAAGGGGATATATTTCTGTTTTGTATATGGTTAATTTTCCAAAAATAATGAGGAATGAACAGCCCGAGAGAACATTGGGCTCTGAAAATTCTATCTTAAAACCAACAATGCAGTTGGCATGTGGCAATCCTTAGAAATTGCATGAGAATTTTATCTGTCATCTGGAAATTTTATGCATGATCCTCGAAAAGAGGAAGAGAGCTTTAAGAGAGAAAAGAGGACTTCGATTGAGTCATATCCGAGAGCTCTGGAACAGAGGTGAAGAAGGTATTGCTGGGCATCTGCACTGGAAGCAAAATTTGCCAGGTTCTTTTCATGCTTTGCCTTCTTTTAATTTAAAACTGCAGTAAGGAAATGGAAGGAATGAAATGTTTTATTCCATGATATGAGTACAAACAACTGAGAAATCTTTCCAATTTCGTTTTTGAATCTGGGTAATAGCTTGCTTCTCTTTGTTGCAAAATAGAATACACATTCTTTTCTTCAGAATTAGGGTTTTCATTCTGTTGCAAATTCTATATTTTATTAAACTGATCTCAAGTGTAATTGCAAGTATATATATAAACATATATATATATGCATATATATATATAAATGTATGGTCTCGTGATAAAGCTTTGTCATCCTCAATAAATTCAAAAATGTCTTTGAAATAAATTCAATGCGCTTTGGTACTAGGAAAAAATGTCTTTTATTTCCTCTCGAAGTTTGAAATTGTTATCCTAAGGAATGAGGAAGGGATATATTCCCTTGTCCTCCCCATCGGAAGGACGCAACACTGTGGGAGGCTCGCGCCCTCCACAGGCCGCAGCCTATGGAGGAGGCACGAGCCCCTCACAGCCCGCCCTCTCCCCATGGGAGGGGCAAGGGCTTCCCTGAGCCTTATGTTGCTCAATGCCAGTAAGGAAACCCTATAAAATGTCTTGTTCTGTGTGCACAGCCAGTGAACTCTTTGAACAGTTTTAAAAACTAGAATTTCTTTCTTCAAATTACACACAGTTGTACATGAATTTCTACACACACACACACACATATATATGTATACATATACATTTAGCTGTATATACATACATACATATATATTTATATATATACATATATATATAGATATCCTTGCATATATGTGCCAAAATACAAGTTGAAACAGGAAAACCATTTCCAGAAAATAGTATGAACTCTGTTAATTATACACAAATATCTCAGAAATGTTAAACCTGAAACAAGAACAGAAAAGTTTTTGAGAAACCATGTAAACTGGAAAGCATCTTGATTACTTTAACATATACTTACTTACAGAAGTACAATCCTGAGTAAAGGAATACAACATAAAATGTGAATGCAAGATTATCTTCCAAACCTCTGAAATTCTGAATAAATTGCACTGTTTCAGTATACTATTATTACTTTGAAACCTGTATTGAAATTGGGAATTACACTATCAGTCAGCCTGAGCTTGGAAAGAATAGAAATACATACTGAAAACAGAAAACACTGTTCCATTCAAACAAATTGATTAAATCTTCTTTCTAATAGTGCACTGAAAAGTATTAAGACATATATGTTCTTCTTTAAAAACAGATCCTTTATCCAAATCAGAAAAGGGTTACTTACCAAAGAATGAACGAAATCTTACTACTGAATTTACAAAGGATGTTCTGAAATTCACATTTGAAATTCTTTTAGAATTAATTGAATGATTGAAACATGTACAAAAATGCATAATTTTCTACTTTGGTATTTATTCATACTTCACTATGGTAACTTCCGGGACAGGGTGCCGAAGGTGGGCCAACAGAGACGGTAGTATTACCTTTTATAAACTACCATTTCATTTCTGTGCTGCCTTTGTTGGCCAAGCATTGAAATAGATGGGTTTGTTTTAAAAGCCTAGAAATTTATATAGTCTCTGCCACCTCCTGTTGCAAGAAATGTGTTTATTTCTCATGTTAGAAATGCATATAGGCATCAGGCACGCATCGAGAGTTCCCTCCTGTTTTACTGTTTCAGGTTGCTAGGCTCCTTTATGTATCGTGGATTCCACTGAAGTTAGGAAGGGGACCCAAGGAAGTCATGGACTTCGGTTACTGAAAAGGCTCGAATCACATTCTACCCCAGCCGCAAGAAGACCGTGAGGTGTCACGGCAGGTTCCAAGTTTAATTTGCTATTGATGTACTTATGTAATATTCAGATTTGGCTTGTGAAGCCTATTGTAAATGTATATGTATTTGTCATTCTTTGTGGAAACTTGAAATAGAGATATGATTTGAAAGTATCTAATGTAACATTGATTTGAGAAGTTAAAGTTTTATAACTTAGCATAGAGAAGATGTTTTCTATTAGAATTGTTGATTCTTCCAAGTAAGGTTGAATATATGTATATGAGAAAGTCATTGAAATACTTATGTTTTGTACAATCTTGATACATTACATAGATGATATTATTATTTATGAAATGCAATTTAAATTCTCTTTTATTAAGCTCATATGGAAGTGTGATGAACAATGTTGATTACTTGGAAACCTTTTATAATGTTTTGACTAAATTGAAAATGCTCTTAATTTCTCTTTAATAATTAATTTAAAATGGATTGAAAACACTCTTAATTTTCTCCGAAATGGCCACAAAATGACAAGGAGCTATACTCCCTTCATGACAAATTTCAAAAAAAGATTCCCCAGAGCTTTTGCATAAGTTTGAGGGGAAGTCAAATTCTGAGAGCCATAGGCAAATGGCAACATAGCTCAAAGAGCGAGTACTATTCTCTCTTAAGCTTTTTTTTCTTTGATTTCTCACAGGAGATACTAAATCATCGTTGATAGCCCCATCAAGAATTGGATGTAGATCGACACATGCATGCTCATCTTCTTTTGTATCAGATTTAGAAATATTTGAATGAAAATTTTTATCATCTCTAAAATTTGTAAGAGGAGGAAGCACCAAGGTGGTGGAATTTTTATCTTGAGATGCATGTGGGGGACTTTCATCAAAGTAGACACTCCTCTCAATGAAGAGTGTATCTATTGAAAGATCTAGTAATCTATATCCCTTTACAACATTTGGATATCCAAAAAAGATGCATTCTTTTCTTTGAGGCTCCAAAGCCTTCCTCTTGTCTACATGAATGTGGGCCAATGCACATGATCCAAAAATATGGAAATGTGTAACTTCTAGTTGCATGCCACTCTATGCTTCAAAAGATGTTTTTCCTAAGATAGATTTGTGAGGAGATCTGTTTTGTATGTATGAGGCACAGTTGATTGTTTCAGCCCACAATTTGGAGGGAAGTGACCTTGCATGTAATATGCAGCTGGCCATCTCTTTCAAAGATTGATTCTTCCTCTCAACTACCCTGTTTTGCTATAGAGTGTAAGGAACTGTGTTCTACAACTGTATTCCTGCTTCATTGCAAAGATGTTGGACATCATTGTTGACATAATCACCCCATTACCTGTACGAAGGATCTTGATCATTTTTCTAGACTAATTCTCTGCATTAGCTTTGAAAATCTTGAGATGCTCAAACACTTCAAACTTGAATTTGAGAAAATACACCCATGTGTATCATTTGTAATCATCAATGAATGTTATCACATATTTGGATTGAATGATGGAAGGTTTTAGAAATGGCCCCATAAGATCACTATGAACAAGATCTAAAGGAGAAGAAGCTCTCTATGCATGCCCCTTCTAAAAATTTTCTTTTGGATGCTTTCCAAGAGCACAACCTTCACATATTCCATTGGAAAATTCTATGGTAGGAAATCCTTTCACCATGCCCTATTTGCTAAGTTTTGCATGTATCTAAAGTTTAAATGACCAAATATTTCATGCCAAATTCTACTTTCATCATTTGCATGTGTTAGAAGTAAAGTGGAATTTTTTTTAGCAACAAAGTCAGAAAAAGTGTATAAATGAGACTAATGATTTTCCTTACCAACAACAATTTTGGAGTTGTCTTGCATGCCAAATATGCTCACTACATCTGGGGTGAATTCAACTCTCCTTCTAGTGCCAGTTGTGTCATTTGACAAACATAGTCTAGAAGATTGACATAAAGCTTTGGAATGTGAAGTACATTCTCAAAACTTCATATGCCAAGCTCTACCCTCCCTTTTCCAGTTGCCTCTACTGGAGAGTCATCTCCCATGAGAATAGGAGGACCAGAGTGATCCCACAATATTGGTTTACAATTTCCAGGAGATCCT
>VDFB02331463.1:0-45595 GCA_007258455.2 Sequoia sempervirens | reverse complement strand
TTGACATGTGGAGGGTGAAGTGGCCTAGGGTGTGATGATGTGTAAGGAGGTACAAATGAGGTGAAAAATGACATGTGATGGAGAGGTACTTATAAGTACCTTGATGTGACCTCTCAATAATCACATGGGGAAGAGAAAAGCTTTGGGAGAATAAAAGTGAATTTTAAATTCACAATGATTGGAAGAATCTAGTGGATAAGACAAGGTTCCCAAAAAGGTGAGAACTTGCCACATGTGAGGTGACAAGTCAAAGATTCTAGGAGACTTGCATGGGAAAGAGGAAAACCTTGGAAGGATAAATGTGAATTAAAAATTCACATGGGGAAGAGAGGAGTCTTGGGTGAATAAAAAATAATTAAAAATTCCTTGGGAGATGGGGAGTGTTGACCAAGGTACTGATTAGGCTTAACTAATAAGTGATTAGAAGATAATTAGTGGTTAATAAGGATTAGAAGCCAACTTGCAAAAATTGGAAGATGTGACACATTCTAATCAAGGATTAGGCATGTGCACATCCCTAATGAAGAGATTAAGAGGTTGATTAAGGTTAAGGAAATGATGTGAAATGTGAGGAATTAAATAAATGTCATATTTATTTAATTCATTTGATGAAAGGGGGATTAAAGAGGGTAAGGTATTTAATTATTAACTGAATACCTTAGGGATTTGGTAGAATTAAGGGTATTAATTAGATAATAGTGATATTACTTAATTAACACAATCAAGAGGATGTTTAGATGAAAAATGATAAATTTGGACCAATGTAAGTGTCCAAATTTAGGTGTTTACATTTTTCCCCTCTTTGAGATGGTGTTACGAAGTAGCATTATTTCAAAGAATATTAAAATGTAGAACCCAAAAGAAGATGATTAGATTGGGAAAGATTCCCTAGTCATCAAAGGAGTGACTAGGAAGAAAGATGATGGGAGTGAAGATGAAAGTTAGGGATGAAGGATGCCCCCTTGAGAGGACATGCGGGTTCAAGAGAACACAAGTGTGCTCTCAAAATGGATGAGAGGATGAAAGGGGACATGGGGAAGATGATGCAAAGTGATGGATAAGAGAGGAGGATAAGCGATAGGAGATGGATGAAGCAAAAATGGATTTTAGAAAAAATATGATGTTTCCCTAGTCAAGCCACAAGCCAAAGTGGGTTGATGATGGATGGAGTGTTTTCATTGAGGGGATGATATATCCCAAGACAACACAAAAGGATAGGGAAGGATACATGATGATGAAAGTGTTGTTGATGAGGGAAGGATACATCCCAAAACAACACTAGGGTAGGGAATGAGACATCTCGATAAAAAGGGTTGTTTGAGGAGGGAAGGATACATCCCGAAACAACACCAAAGGATAGGGAAGGATACATCCCAATGATGAGGATGATGGTGATGGTTGGATCAAGGCATATAACAAGGTTGGGAACAAGACCAAGGATGTGATTAAATGATTTATGCTGGAGTAAATGGATGAGGATTGGATTGGGATGCGAGATGGATGAAAGGAATAAAGATGATGGGGGAAAAGATGCTTAGCATTACCAATCTATATTATTCTAAGAAGATTGAAGAGATGATGGTAAGAGATCAGATGGATTGGGGAGGGATATTTATGAAGGATGAATGGATGGGGGGGATTTTTGATAGAGGATGAAATGCAATCTTGATGCAATTTTCCATCTTCGGAGCACTGATTTTTGCTATAGCATAAGACACAACACACCAAGGTATAAAGAACCAAGGTCGATTAGTGTCTAATGCATAAGACAAACACAACAATCAAGAAGGCTATCCCAATACTCTAAAGTCGTGAAGACCTTGGTCGGGCCAAGTATTGGGATAACCACAAGCACAAAAGGATGCCCCAACGTAACACAAGACCTTGAGGATCTTGGTGGGTACTATTTGGGACAACCTAGAAGACAACAATAAAGCAAAAAGATCAAGATATGCCCCTATGTTTACTAGCCAAAACACACCATAATATGATAGATCATGGCGGCCTTGACAAGTGATGATAGGGGGCTCAAATGATAAACAAAATCCAAAAACATCAAAAGATCACAATCAATTTCAAATGTCCTTTTCCATAGGATAAAGGGGATGGATGGGGTTGATGAGGCCTGTTGAGGAAGGATGCATCCTATTGAGACCAAAGGTGGATACTAAACTAAAAGAAAGCAATGATGTAGGGTATTTTGAAATTGATTGGATCTCATGATACGAGTGGATCTCGTTTGTGACGAACTAGATAAGGGCATACTTGATGACACGACACAAGAGAGATAAGACACAAGAATGACACACCCTAAAGACCTAGGGGCTTGGGGGCTGATCAAAGATTAGCCTTGCCTATGTGAAAGAGCTGAACCCTCGTAGTTTGATAAAAGACTGACGACTGTCCATGGATAAAAGCGGGAAGAGGATGATGGAGACCTCAAATGATGACAAGAACTGGATGGAAAAAAGCAGAAAGAGCGATGGTAAAAGATAAAGGAACCCCGGGGGCGGATCAAATGATCAACCTTGCCTATATGAAAATGTAGGGGCAACGTAGTTCAAAAAATGATCGAAGATAAATGATGGATAAAGGATGATGAGATAACCCTAGTTAAGGGGATAAAATGATGGGACTGATACGATAAAACAAGATAGATTTGTTGGATTGGATAGGATTGATGATGGGGATTACACGAAGCTCAGGGATGGGATAGTTATCCAAATCAACAAAATGAATGGGGAGGGTGATATGATGGAGAGATGAATGATGAGAAAGGAGAGGATATTGAAAAGATGTGTAAAAGAAGCAGAAGTGATGACGATAAGATAGATGGCATTGGGTTGCATGGGGAGTAGCCTATAGCTAGATACCAATGACAAGGGATTATGAGATGGGATGATGATAGAGATAAATGAATAGGAAGATAAGGATGGGGAGACGGAAGGGATGCTATGATAGATGGATAGGGGCATAAGGATAGGTAGGAAGATAAGGATGGGGAGATGGAAGGGATGCTATGATGGATGGATAGGGGGATAAAGATAGATAAGAAGATAAGGATGGGGAGATGGAAGGGATTGATAATATTGAGGAATGATGTCTCCAAGGACTTATGTCACAAAGGAAGTAGATGCCCCCACTCTAAGTATGTCATGTGTGATCAGGCATGAGGGATGGAAGGCAGAAGGATAGTCTAATAAAGGAGTGAGATGGATATGGATAGGATGCATGGATAAGGAAGGAAGATTAATAGTATCATGACAAGTGGACAGGGAAGGTAGATGGATGCGAATAAGGATTAGGATAGTGTGCGGATAAGAGGAATGTATGCCAAGAGGTGTCCAAAGCATGTTTATATGTTTTCCTGATAAAGGAGATGGGTGAAGGGGATGCAGTTGATGGATGAAGGGGATGAATCTGCCCCTAAGCTGGATGGGGGATTTACACATGACGCATGTTTGCCAAGTTTTCATTATGGTACTTATCCAAGGTGCTTGTTTTCCAAGTTTTCACCATTGGATGAATTATTTCTCTTTACTCTTTTATGTTTTTGTTTTGAATTTTCTAATTTTGTCTTTTTTGGATTTTTGGAGAAGGTGGATGGAGATGGACAAGGATAGAGGGATTTGGATAAGTGGATACACAATAAGGATATGGATGAAGGACTCAAGCATCAAGTTCCATACAAGGTATTAAGAGCCCATGTATGTAGTGACTATTTGATGTTGGTACAACCTTATTAGGATAAATGGATTATGCAAGAGGATGAATTAGAGGGATTTGATGAGGAAGATATGTGGGATAATGGATGGGATGTTGGAAAGGGTATGGATAGAATGATGGGGTAGGTGTGTGATGGGGGGATGTTTTCAGGACCAACATTGGCATATATAGTGGTGGAGGTGAAATGATAAGAGGATTAATGGATGGATAATGTGGGGATAATGGAGGAGATGGGATAGTGAATTTTGGGACATAAGGACCCAAAACAGATTTAGGAGATGAAAGGGGTGTATGATTAGCAACTTTGGATGTTGTTACAAATTTTTCATTTGAAGGCATGGCATTTTTCTTCTTTGGGATCCACATGGTTTTGATCTTTGCTTTGGTGGGCCTTCATGGCCGATGGGTATGATTTTGATTTTTTATTTGATTTTTCTTTTCTTCAATATGTCATTTCAAGGGGACATGAGGAGCTTTAGATTCATGTGGATGTTGCTCAATTTTCACCTATGGGCTCAATCGGGCAGGATTAATTATGTTTCAGATGTTCATAAGGGCCAAATGGGACATTTGCATTGAAGGTTAGGTCATGCATTCGATGAAATTTCACAAGGAGCTCATTTGAAAAGCATGCCTCAATCAGTTTTGGCACAAAACTTATCAGAGAAGAGAGTTGGCAAGACCCTCTTGTTGTCTCACCGACTAGCAGTTCCTTCTATTTGTTTGAATACACCGGTCGCTAGGACATTCGGGTCGCTAAGAGTTTTTATGTATCTCTCCACTGGAAGGAAGTCATACTGACAGTTATTCACCAGGCCGGGTCAGGGAGAGTGGTTTATGTTCAGCGTGAGGTCTTGCCGATCAATCGCAGTCTAGCTGAAATGAAATAAGCTCTCGTCAGAAAAAGGAAGCCTCACTGAGAAGTCTTTCCGACCCGATAGGGTCTTGTCGAAGTAAAGTGAGATCGAGGAGAAAAGGTGGAGCTCGCTGGGATGTCTCAGTGACCGAATGATGTCTCACCGAAATAGAATGCCTTTGACATAAGACGGTGGTATCGGGGAAAGGTCTCACTGATAGGGAAAGGTCTCGCCGAAATGAAATGCCCTCGGTGTGATGTCTTGGCGAATGAAGGAGGTCTCCCCGAAATGTTTCGAGCTCGTCGAAAGATAAAGGAGCTCGGCGAGAGGTCTCGCTGACCAAGTGAAGTCTCACCAATTGCTTGAGGTCTCGACGACGGTATGGGGGCTTCGCTGTAAGATGTTGAACTCAGAGTGAGGTCTCGCCAAAGTGATGCAGTCTCGGCGAAGGAAACAAGCTCGGCGAGAGGTCTTGTCGAAACATGGGAGTCTCATCGAAAGATGATCGGAGCTCGGGGAAAGCGGAATGCCTTCGGCGTGAGGTCTTGCCGACCTGATAGGGTCTCACCAAATGGACATTTGGAATCAATAAGACTCCTGGCCACAGAGTTGATTTCGGCATGAGGTTTGGCTGACAAAAGGAGGTCTCGGCGACAAGATGAGAGTTCAAAAAAAGGTCTCGTCGACCAAGCAGTGTCTTCCCGACTAGATGTGCTCTCACCAAAACAAGAAGGCTCGCCATGAGGTCTTCCCGAAAGCGAAATGTCTTGCCGATGGTCTGGGTGATGGCCACTATGGATGTCGATATGACTTGTGGGCTCGCTATGAACTCTTGCCGACGGTTGTGAGCTATGTCGATAACTGCTGAGGGGCATAATCGCATCGGGGAGACACGTCTAGTGTCTCACCGACATGCGATACATTCTGATGAAGGACCTTTGACTGCCTAAAGACCTATGTGGCACAAATTCAACCAATCCGAATGAACTACAGGAGAGCCGTGGCAGTTTGACCCTTATGAAGAAGACTAACTAAACGAATGCGACGTGGATTTACTCTGAGCCCAGGACCATTCAAAGCAGCTTGGCAAGGAGGTTCGAAGGTGGACACGAAGACCAAGAAGCTAATGCTATAGTTGTGAAAGATCAAGAAGGTCATTCCTGGAGCAACTCTTCACCGACATAGACAATAGGGATACACTTGAATGCAACATTAAATTCATTCGAAAAAGATCTAAGGATAGATCTTTCTGAGGACTGATATTTTTGTAAGCCCTAGGGGGGCCGACACATCTTTTGTATATAAGCCATTTTTTCCTCTTTGTAAAGCAGTTCAAATTATGCATTCTAAAAGAGTTAGTGATTTTTAACAATCCTTTCTCAGCTGATGTATGATTTGTAACTCAACTGGAATCTGGAATATAAAACACAGAGTTTACCTTAGAAACCAGTGTTGGTGTTTCATACTATTTTTATTTCTTTTCAAATTATGTAAGTTTTGAATTGTGTTTTCTAAGTCTGCACTTGAACTTTAAAGTTGTGAAATTCATCTTTCCTTCTGAAAATATATATGCAGATTAAACCTTTTCAAGAATAATGCATAAGTTCACAAAGTTATGTTGAGTAAATGAAGTATCTCTCATTAGTTTCTCAGTGTATGTTCATCTTGTTTTCATTCCACGATTTTTGTCAATTTGGTGTATCACCGCAGGTTTAAGTTTTAATTTTCATACATTCCTTGTTCCCTTTTCTTTCAAAGAATCAGTAGTTTAGGTGACACCATAGGAAGTCGGCCTTCTCCGAAGGTTGACCTCTGTTTATAAGTGACCCACAGATTTAGAGGTCTTCCCATGTTACACTGAGGTGTTGAACATTAGGTTCAACAAGGGTGCAATTTTAGGTGATAACAATTTTGGCACGCCCGGTGGGACTAGTTCCACATTGTACTATTGGTTTAGTATGCAACCAGCGAGTTCCAGACTTTACAGAAGTCATTTGTGCATACTTAGCGACTCTGTAGAGAGAAAGAACTTCAGAATCAATGCCTTCTATAGTTTATGAGAAGAGTTCAGACAAGGAGCAGCTTAGTTCCTTTCGAGTATTTGCAGCTGTCACCACCAAGAAGACAAGGCAGAGCAAAAAAAAGGCCAAGAACAACATTTTCTTATGCTAGAAGAGCCAAGTCTACTCCTCCATCCGTGAGATTCCATATTACTGTCCCATCTTTCGTTTCACCTAGAGTGCCAGTAAATCCATCTTAGCCACCTCCAATGGCTGCTCCAAGGAATCAACCATTTATTGCTTTCAATGGAGGGAGTCCCTTAAATTTGGCACATCATAATGATATTCGAATGGCAGCCTTGAAAAGGCTGCCAAATTTCACTGGGGAAGATCAGACTACTCGGATTGAACATATGCGTGATGTGGCTTCGCTATGCGGAGTCCATCACATAACTCAAGAGGATGTTGCTATGAGATTATTAGCTGCTTCAATGAAAGGAAGAGTTGTGCAATGGTACAGGGGCTTAGCAGTCGACTCAATTGCAACTTGGGACAAATTTGGAGACAAGTTGCATAAACAATTTTAGGACAGGTCTGATAATTTGTCTTTATTGGAATAATTAACCACGATTAAGAGGGCCCCTCAGGAGTAGATGAATGATTTCAATTTCAGATTTCAAAGAACCTAAGATAGAATCCCCACAACGGTGAGGCCTTCACCTGAATATGCCTTCCTGTATTATCTTAGAGCTATAAATAACGATATTTCAGTTTTAATACAGTCAATGGGAGGAGTGTCTTTGCCGGATGCTTTTGAAATAGCAATCAGAGCTGAAAACAACCTAATACAGGCTGGTAAACTTGCTCCTAGGCCACCAATGCCTATATTTCCAGAGATTCATGCGAATATCCCTTTGTAGATACCACCTTTTACACCTTTGCCACCTGTTCCAACAATGTCTGCTGCAATTCCCACTGCTGCAACACAAGAAGCTGCTATTTCAAGTTCTTCAAATGAGCTACAAGAGATCAAAAGTTTATTACAAAATTTTGGTAATATGCTTGTGAGCTTGGAAAAGCAACAATCATCTAACATGCCTTATTAGCAACAGAATTCAGGTCAGCAACAACAATACCAAGGTAATAGGCAAGCTTATCAAGGCAATTACCAGGGCCTAAGACAGAGTGTAAATACTAGACCTTTTCAGGCTTATGCTCCAACACCTGTCAGTGCAGTCAAGGATCTTGTCCCTATTCAGAATAACTTAGCAGAAGATTATGAGTGGTGCTACCCTTGTAGCCAGCCTCATAATCAACCCACTTGCTCAAATGGACTCATTAATCAGACAATTATGGTACAAAATGCCTCAAGTTCATGGAAAAATGAATTCAATGATGCATCTTCACAACACCAGGAGTAGCCTACCAATGAAACTACCCTACTTAATTGGTAGGGTGAAGAATTATGTGGATTGAATGTAGATAATTCTTTGGTTGCAGCTAACACCAGGGCAAAGAAAAGAGCTTTCGAGCTTGATCAAGTAGCTGACAAAGGAAAGATAGCAGCTGTAGAACCATCTACATCTCAAGTGACTCCTGTTTGGCAGAGAAATCAACAACTCCTAGTCAAGGAGCAGCCACATTTGCAAGTTGATCACACTGGCATAAAGGTACATTATAAAGTAAGCCCAACTATACCCTATAATATTCTTGATAGTATGAAAAAGACAAATGTAACGATGTCTATGTGGGATTCATTAGCTATCCCAGGTCAAAAAGATATGTTACACTTTACTTTATCAAATTTTAAAGTGTCTGATCAATCTTAGTCTCTAGTAGGTCAAGCTAGAGCTATGTTAACAAACAATTCTCAGGGAAATGATAAACAACCCAACAAAGAGACATGAAAAGAAGTTAAACCACCTCCATTTTATGTGTCAGTAATCATAGGTGATAAGTTAGTTCATAACTGTATGGTAGACAAAGAAGCTAGTAGCTCTGTGATGCCAAAGTAGATTGCTGACAAGCTTGGACTAAAGTATCAACCTTTAGAGAAATGAGTGATTCAATTGGATGGTACTTCTGTCAATACATTGGGAATCATTAAAGATTTGAGTCTTACTCTTCATGCTTGTCCGAATTTTTTAGTTCCTCAGGACATATGTGTCATAGACCTTCCACCTTTCTTTTTCTTGTGCCTCTCAAGAGACTTTACGACTAAGATAGGTGGTTATGTTTCAGCTGACTAGTCGCATATGTTGTTTAGAACCATATATGGAACCAAAGTCACTATTAAATCTGAGAGGCTAGCTAAAGATCACATTGAGCCATATAACCCAAGTCCCATCAATGTTGTTCCTATTGCTGCAGACACAAACTATGTCATTTGTACTGACAGTGAGCTAGCTGTTGCTCAAGAACTTCAATTAGAAGTTGTTCCTGATGTGCTTCTACATGAGTGGGCAGCTGAAAACGTGTGGGACAGTCCTGTAGATCTTATTCAAGATGCTGGTATGGGTAATTATGTGATGCTTGAACCTAATGCGGAGATCCCAAACCTTGAAAAGGGTACAAATCAAATGGGACATTTGCAAAGTGGGCTTTGGGAAATATTTTTTGATGGTTCCAGAAGCAAGAATAGAGCAGGTGGAGTTGCAATGTTGATTTCTCCACAGGGCGATACATATTTTTCAACCTTTCATTTTGCTTTTGCATGTTCTAACAATAGTGCTGAGTATGAGGGACTCATTCAAGGCCTTGAGTGGGCAAGGAAAAGAGGGATTGACTGTTTGAAGGTCTATGGAGACAGTGAACTGATAGTTAATCAGATCAAGGGGCTGAATGTTGCCAAGAATGATGCTCTGAAGTCTTACAGAAACAGAGTATGAGACATAATTGAAGAATTTAATGCCTTCAATCTAATTTCTATCCCACGAAATCAAAATAAGCATGCTGACAAACTTGCAGCAATTGGAGCGCAGTTTGATATTCCAGGCGATATCAAAAAGGACAAAATACAACAGTATGTCAAGGTGGTTATCAGGCCATCGATTCCTGATAACAACATTCACTGGCAGGTATTTGAAAGTGATGAACATATTTTAACCTTTCTGCTTCAAGAGGATCAATTTTCTGTAGTAAACCTGGAAAAGATCAAACAACAGTATGATGATCAAGTGATACAGCTGAAGACCAATAAACTTCCCAAAGGGCTAGTTACCTTAGAATCCATATTTAATTTTGATGATCAGCTTAAGAAGAATAAAGTCGGCATTCAAGTGAAAGAAGATCATTATGAGGAAGTTGAAATATTTAAAGATAAGCTTATCAAATTGGGCAAAATCTGTTCAGCTCAAGATAATAAAGCTTTCATTGTTTTATTCCAAGAGTATCATAATGTTTTTGCTTGGCAATATTTTGATTTAAGAGGGTTTGATCCTCATATTGCACAACATACAATTGAGTTAGAACCTGGTGTCAAGCCTGTTAGACAAAAATAGAGACCATTGAACCCCAAGCTTGAACCTTTAATGATCAAAGAGTTGACCAAGTTAGTTGAGGGGGGTATCATATTTCCAATTAAACACACATCCTGGGTTTCTAACCTTGTTCCAGTTAGAAAAAAGAGCGGTGAGATAAGATTATGTGTAGATTTTAGAGACCTTAACAGAGCATCCCTGAAGGATCATTACCCCTTACCGTCCATGGAACAAATTCTTCAAGTTGTTGCTGGGTTAGAAAGGTTTCTTCTTCTGGATGGGTATTCTGGTTATAACCAAATTCTAGTCAAAGAGGAGGATCAGTATAAAACAACATTTACAACAAAATGGGGCACTATGGCCTACAAGAGAATGCCTTTTGGTTTATCTAATGCTGGTGCCACCTTTCAACGTGCCATGGATATGGAATTTCAGAATTTAATTTAGAAATGTCTGCTAGTTTATCTAGATGACATAACTGTGTATTCAAAAAATGCAGATGAACATTTGTCACATCTCAAGCAGGTTTTTGAAAAATGTAGAGAGTATGGGATATCTCTCAATCCGACAAAGAGTATTTTTGTAGTCCATGAAGATAAGCTGTTAGGGCACATAGTGTCAAAAGATGGAGTTACCATTGACCCTGAAAGAGTTAAAGCCATACTTGAACTGCCATTACCCAATCACAAGAAAGGATTGTAGAGCTTTTTAGGGAGAATTAACTTTCTGAGAAGGTTCATTCCTGATGTTGCAAATTTCCTACAGCCCTTGACCGCCATGCTTAAAAAAAATGCAATTTTCAGTTGGATTGGAGAAGAAAAACATAGTTTTGAAGAAATCAAGGAAGCTTTAGCATCAGCTCCAACACTGGTAAATCCAGATTTCTCTAAAGACTTCTTGTATACTTTTGGCAGCATTAGTTCACTTTCTGCTATGCTGGTACAGAAAAATAGTGATAATTTAGAGCAGCCAATAGCTTTCTTTAGTCAAGTACTTGCTGATTATGAAGAGAAATATACATTTGTTGAGAAAAATGTTCTCACTGTGATCAGAAGCCTAAAGAAGTTTAAGCCTCTAGTCTCAAACAATAAAATTCATATTTTGGTTGCACACTCAAGTGTGAAAGAATTTCTGTTGAACAAAGATCTGAATGATAAAAGAGTAGGATGGGTCACTAAGGTTATGGAATACGATGTGGATATCAAGATCACCAAGTTGGTTAGAGGTAAAGGTCTTTGTGAACAACTTGCTTTAGGGTCAAGGAGTGAAAATGACTTAGAACAGGATACTGTTTTTGCTAATGCAAAGGAACCCTAGAATGCTTGGGATGATATGCCTCTGATAACAACAAATTGGGCTCAAGACATGACCCATTTTTTACAGACTGGTGAGTGTCCACTAGGTTTAGACAGAGCTAAATGAAGATACTTCAGACTGCAGTCTATACCATATGTGCTGGTAGATAGTGTTCTTTTCAAAAAAGATCTAAATGGTGTTCTATTAAGATGTATTCACAGTGATCAGGTTGAGAAGTACTTCATGAGTTTCATGATGGAGCTGCAAGAGGTCATTTCGCTCCAAGAACTACTGCTTGGAAAATCATGAGAGCTGGTTACTACTGGCCCAGCTTGTTTAAAGATGCATATGCATGGTCAAGAAAATGTATCAAATGTGCTTTATTTGCAGGAAAAGAAAAGCTGCCTGCTATGCCTCTATGTCCAATTCAAGTGGAGCAGCCCTTTATGAGATGGGGCATTGAATTTATCGGACCAATTAATCCACCATCTAGTACTGGTCATAAGTGGGTACTTACTGCTACAGACTATTTCACATGGTGGACAGAAGCGGTGGCTTTGAAAGAATCAAAATAATCTTCAGTTTTGAGCTTTTATGATGATATAGTAACTAGATTTGGAGTTCCTGACTCTATCATATCTGATAACACTCTTGCATTTGTGGGATTAAGATTAACTGATTGGGCTGTTAAACATGGCATTCATTTGAATACATCCTCAAATTATTACCCTCAGGGTAATGGTTTAGCTGAAAGCACAAATAAGAATCTCATCAGGATTATTAAAAGAACAATGGAGGATAATCAAAGGACCTGGCACATTAATTTAAAGTATGCACTTTGGGCAGACAGAGTGACTCCTAAGAGGTCTATTGGTAATTCACCATACATGTTAGTTTATGGTAAAGAGGCCAGATTGCCTCTATCTATGGAGCTTCCAGCTCTAGACATTGTTCACTAGTTGGAGATGTTTGAGGAACATGACCCAATGTCCGTGAGATATGCAGAGCTCATGGAGCTCGAAGAATCAAGAGACAAAGCAATGAAAAATTTGGAGTATCATCAACGCCAAACAAAGAGAACATTTGACAAGAAAGCTACAGCCAAAATCTTTAAAGAAGGTGATATTGTTCTCAAATGGGATGTTCTAAAAAGCAGGCCGGGCCATCACACAAAGTTTGACAACATGTGGACAGGTCCATTTTTCATCAAAGACTGCAAAGAACACAATGCTTATCAACTGGCCACAACCGAAGGTGAAGTGCTTCCTATCCCAATCAATGGGATACACCTCAAACCCTGTTTTCAAGTCTGACGAGTTCCTCTATTGTGCATATTTGGTTAGGTTTTATGCTTTCAATAAGTGCTTATGCACTTGAGTTTAAATATTTTTTTTCCCTAAGTGTTGTTCTGACACAGTATATGGTTCTTTTTTAGTTTCTCCTATTTCATAGATTTCAAATGTCCCGATCTGCTCATGAATCTCAAGTGAGTTGCAGCCATGAATAAGGCTGACGTTTTAAGTTAACCTCTGAGTGATTCCATGCCCAATGGATAGGCCTAGGCTACTGGTTTTCATGTTTAGCAGGAAAACATCCAACAAAGGTCACCATAAATGTTGCTCAATTTTCACCTATGGGCTCAATCAGGCAAGATTAATTATGTTTCAAATGTTCATAAGGGCCAAATGGGACATTTGCATAGAGGGTTAGGTCATGCGTCCGATGACATTTCACAAGGAGCTCATTTGAAAAAGCATGCCTCAATCAGTTTTGGCACAAAACTTATCAGAGAAGAGAGTCGGCAAGCCCCTCTTGTTGTCTCGCCGACTAGCAGTGCCTTCTATTTGTTTGAATACATCGGTCACCAGGACATTTGGGTCACCATGAGTTTTTATGTATCTCTCCACTGGAAGGAAGTCATACCAACAGTTATTCACTGGGCCGACGTCGGGGAGAGTGGTTTATGTTCGGTGTGAGGTCTTGCCGATCAACTGCAGTCTGGCCGAAATGAAATAATCTCTCGCCGGAACAAGGAGGCCTCGCTGAGAAGTCTTTCCGAAGTAAGTGAGATCGAGGAGAAAAGGTGGAGCTCGCTGGGATGTCTCGGCGACCGAATGATGTCTCACCGAAACAAAATGCCTTCGGCATAAGATGGTGGTATCAGGGAAAGGTCTCACCGATAGGGAAAGGTCTCACCGAAACGAAATGCCCTCGGTGTGATGTCTCGGCGAACGAAGGAGGTCTCCCCGAAATGTTTCGAGCTCGCTGGAAGATAAAGGAGCTCGACGAGAGGTCTCGCTAACCAAGTGAAGTCTCACCGATTGCTTGAGGTCTCGGTGACGGTATGGGGGCTTCACTGTAAGATGTTGAACTCAAGGTGAGGTCTCACTGAAGTGATGTAGTCTCAGCGAAGGAAACAAGCTCGGTGAGAGGTCTTGCCGAAACATGGGAGTCTCATCAAAAGATGATCGGAGCTCGGGGAAAGCGGAATGCCTTCGGCGTGAGGTCTTGCCGACCCGATAGGGTTTTGCCAAATGGACATTTGGAATCGGTAAGACTCCTGGCCACGAAGTCAATTTCAGCATGAGGTCTGGCCAACAAAAGGAGGTCTCAGTGACAAGATGAGAGTTTGGCAAAAGGTCTCGCCGACCAGGCAGTGTCTTCCCAACTGGATGGGCTCTCGCCAAAACAAGAAGGCTCGCCATGAGGTCTTCCCGAAAGCGAAATGTCTTGCTGATGGTCTGGGTGACGACCACTATGGATGTCGATATGACTTGTGGGCTCGCTATGAACTCTTTCCGACGGTTGTGAGCTATGAAAATAACTACCGAGGGGCATAATCGCATCGGGGAGACACGTCTAGTGTCTCACCGACATGCGATACATTCTGATGAAGGACCTTTGACCACCTGAAGACCTATGTGGCGCGAATTCAACCAATCCGAATGAACTACAGGAGAGCCGTGGCAGTTTGACCCCTGTGAAGAAGACTAACTAAACGAATGCGACGTGGATTTGTTCTAAGCCCAGGAGCATTCAAAGAAGCTTGGCAAGGAGGTTTGAAGGTGGACACGAAGACCAGGAAGTTAATGCTGTAGTTGCAAAAGATCAAGAAGGTCATTCCTAGAGCAACTCTTCACCAACATAGACAACAGGGATACACTTGAATGCAACATTAACTTCATTCGAAAAGATCTAAGGATAGATCTTTCTGAGGACTGATATTTTTGTAAGCCCTAGGGGGGTCGACACATCTTTTGTATATGAGCCATTTTTGCCTCTTTGTAAAGTAATTCAGATTATGCATTCTAAAAGAGTTAGTGCTTTTTAAAAATCCTTTCTCAGTTGATGTATGCTTTGTAACTCAACTGGAATATGGAATATAAAACACAGAGTTTACCTTGGAAACCAGTGTTGGTGTTTCATACTGTTTTCATTTCTTTTCAGATTATGTAAGTTTTGAACTGTGTTTTCTAAGTCTGCACTTGAACTTTAAAGTTGTGAAATTCATCTTTCCTTCTTAAAATATATATGCAGATTAAACCTTTTCAAGAATAATGCATAAGTTCAAAAAGTTATGTTGTGTAAATGAAGTATCTCTCATTAGTTTCTCAGTGTATGTTCATCTTGTTTTCATTCCACGATTTCTGTCAATTTGGTGTATCACCGCAGGTTTAAGTTTTAATTTTCATACATTCCTTGTTCCCTTTTCTTTCAAATAATCAGTAGTTTAGGTGACACCACAGGAAGCCGACCTTCTCCGGAGGTTGACCTCTGTTTATAAGTGACCCACAGCTTTAGAGGTCTTCCCATGTTACACTGAGGTGTTGAACATTAGGTTCAACAAGGGTGCAATTTCAGGTGATAACAGTGGATATTTAGATTTATGCATTTTTATTTTAGCATCTAAAGTGCTTTTAGTAGCAATGGGATGGGTATGAGGAGATGGATGATGTGGAGCGATGGAGGTAGGATTATGGGAATTATGTGTAGATGGAAGATGTGCAGGTACATGCCTTTGTTGATCTTGATTAGGGGACATGCGAGTGGGATGTTTATGATGGATGACATGGATAGGTGATGAATGGATGAAAGGATGAATAGGATGAGATGGAGGTGATTTTGGGATATAAGGGCCCAAAACATACGTAGTGGGTGGAGGGACATAAGGACCCAAGATGGATGGAGCAGATGAAGGAGGAATATGGACAGTTGTTTTGAGGTGATACAATGGAGGAGGAGGGATGGCAACATATGATCTGGTGGAGCGATGGGAAGAGCCTATATTTCTTTTGGAAGAGGCTCGTTGAGGACATATAGAGGTTGTACCAACATTTTTAGCTTGTGAGTTTTGAGAGATATAACCAAGACCACATTTGTAGTTGTGCTCTTGGACTTAGATGGGCTCTAAAATACCTTGCTCATGAAGGCCTAAACCTTTTCCTTGGTAATTCATGTTCTTAAGCATTTGATCCATGACAAGATTTTTATTATTCAGGAAGAATGATGTGAGTCCATTATTAGGCGGAGGAGGATGGGTGGTATATATGCTTTGTTTTTCTTTTGCAAGGAGACCACCATAGAAGAGTGTGAGAGTACCAAGGGGATATAAAAGTGGTGTGGGATTAGTATGGTTAAGCGATGGTGGAGGATCATCAGATGGAGATGAGAGAATAGCAGCTTCTTCCTGATCGAGAGGAATGAGTGGTAAAGTATTATGAGAGGGATTAGGAGGTATGATAGGATCTGGATTTGTGGTAGTAGGTGATAAGGGCTCGTGCGATGGAGATGGAGATAAGGGTTCATGGGATGGAACGAATGGGAGACTATGATCTTGAGATGGGCTAGACGGGATGATAAGATCTTGATGTGGAGGAGGGGATATGGCATGCTTTGGATCAAGCTCTTGGCATGACTCATCGTGTGTGGGAGGCATGATAATGGAGGAATATTGGATGGACTCCCCAAATAGATGAGATAGAAGGATGGAGGATTCATGAATTTCATGAGAGGGGATTTCGATGATATTAGGAGTGGGAGGAGTGGATTGGATTTGCGGGTCTTCAATGGATTTGATGGATCTAGGAATAGAAGATGGTGATTGGATTTGGCTATCTTCGATGGGTTTGACAGATGGGGACTCAATGGATTGGATGGTTTCAATGGTTTGAATGGTGCTAGAGGTGGTAACATCCATGATAGGTGCGATATGGAGAAGGGTCTCATCACTAGTGACCATGGATGATGGATTGGGATGGCATGGTTCCACAACTTCAAGATGTAGAGTGGGGGATGTCCTCTTTGTCATGAGTCCTTGGAGAACTTCTGGAGTGAGAAATTTGCATGCTCGAGGCTTAGATGGCGAGGTAGGAGTGGATAAAGGATTAGGGATTGGTGAAGGATTAGGATTATGGGTTAGTAGACCAGGAGTAGGTGGAGGAATGGGATTGGATGTAGGATTGAGAGTAGATGGAAGATTAGGACTTGGTGGAGTGGAAGATGGAGGGTTAAGATAGGGATATTGGTATGGTGAATTAAAATGGGGAGATTTGAATGATGGATTAGGACAAGAGGATATGGATGTTGAATCAGGACTAGAGGAATACATGGATGGGGGATTGGGATAGGAAGATGTGGATGTTGGACTAGGATAGGGAGATGCAAATGTTGGATTAGGGTAAGTTGATGGGGGTGTAGGGTTAAGATAAAAAGGTGTGGATGTAGGATTAGGATAGGTTGATTGGTATGGAGGATTAGGATAGTGTGACATGGATGAGGGATTATGATAAGAGTATTGGGGTGGCAGATTAGGATAAGAGGATGCGGGTCTCGGATAAGAGGATGATGTAGATGGACACGACGAATATGCAGATGGGGAAGATACTGGACATCCCTTGTCAAAGGTAGCATAAGGAGCGTGGTTAGGCATGGATGAAGATGTAACAGGATAGCTCAGAGGAGTAATTGGATTTTGGAAAGTGGGCGAAGAAAGCTTACTAGCAATGATAGTGTCAAGGGGATCTATGTCATATACTTCTTGATCGACAAGACTTTCGTTATCGTCATCAACGTAATTAGGGTTTCCCTTGACTACTATTTTTGGAAGAATTGATGAAGGGTAAGGATTCATGATGTTGGATTAGAAAGATGGGGATGAATGATGAAAGGATAAATAGGATGAATTGGAAGAAGATAGAGGAAGGGACCTTAATATTTGTTTTGATATCCAAAGATCTCAGATGGATTAAAGCTCATATTAGGATTTTGGTTAAGCTTAGATTAGGATTGGATTGAAGGATATGATGGGATTGGTTCCGTTGGTCGGATTTGGAAGTTGGATCTATTTATTGTCTGTTTGCCAAATTTTTGCCGTAGAGGGGTGAAATTTCCCTTCCGGGGTAGACCTGCCCTCATAGAGGGGTGAACTTGCCCCTCTGTAGGGAAAGTTCACCCCACTGTAGGGCAGGTTCGCCCTTCTACTTTCAGACTCTTTGAACTATTAGAATGGGGAGACGGGTGATTGGAACGGGGTGTTGGATAATCAGATTGAGGAAATAGATGATCGAATTGGGAAACGAATGATAGGAGTGGATGAACAAGCACTCAGAACTTGGAAAATGATTGCTTGGAACAACTCTCAGGTCGCTAAGATGAAAGCTCAAAATGAGTAAACGATTGATTAGAACAGACGAACAACTCTCGAAACGAGGAGATGGATGCTTGGGATGGATGAAAGATTACTCAAAACAAGTAAATAGAGGATCGAAAGGGATGAAAAACTACTTGAAATGAGTAAACGACTACTTGGAATGGATGAAAGTTCACCTTCTAGTGAAAGACGGGCAGAAACAGATGCTCAGATTAAGTAAATAGGTGCTCGAAACAAGGGGTGATTTCCTTGACTAAGGGGATGATCACTCAATATGATGAAAAGATGTTCGAAATAGGGGTGATTGCTTAGAACGTGAAAACAAGCAAACAGGTGCTTGAAATGGCTAAATGAACGATGAAAGAGGCTATTTGGATGGTAAAAAAGGCTATTTTCAAGGCAAGTTCGCCCCACTGCAGTAAACTATCAGAAAACAAGGACTTGACTTAGACAGAAAGTGCAAATGGACTAAAGAGTGAATTGTGATGACTGAATGAGAATGAAAATGTTTAGATCATAACAAATGATAGGGTTTTAGGTTCCCAACTAGTTTTTTTTAAATCGGGCAGACGAGCCTAACGAATGATGAAGTAGGTTCACTAGAAGATGGGATAAGTCTTTTGAGATCTTTAGGTAATAAAATAGGGTCCCCAAACAGTGAAACGAGTAATCAGAATGGGAAATGAATGTTTGGAAAGGATGAACAAACGTTTGGAATGGGTGGATGGATTACCAGAACGGGTGAATGGATGCTTGAAATGGTTGGACAAATGCTTGAAATAGTTGAACAGATGCTTGGAATGGTTAAATGGAGGTTTGGAATGGCTAAACAAAGGTTTGGAATGGCTAAACAGAGGTTTGGAATGCTTGAAATGGTTAAACAGGCTGAAATTGACTATTTAGGGGGGTAGGTTTGCCCTACTACAGTAAACTGCAGGGCAGGTCCGCCCCACTGCAGTAAACTGTAGGGTAGGTTCGCCCTTCTATGAGAAACTGGGACTTGGTTTGGATGGAAACAACTATGGCAAGGACTTAAAATGACAACAATGAGGTTGACTTGTCAAAAAGTTTATTGGTTTCTCATAAGGAGACACTTCAAATGAGCAAAATCCTATGATTAGTGTTAAGGGTATGGCCAACAAAGGTCTTAATCTAGAATGTACAAGGCTTCTAGGGAGTCCTCGGTATACTCTCAATATGTGAGGCACAACTATGAACACCAGCTTGTCACAACCATGAGTCGAGAACCCCAATGAGATACTGAAAGACTCAAACCAACTCTTCACATCTATCTAGGTATCACCCTAGCTTCGACGCTTCGCCAAACATGGCGTGACTGGATTGGGGTACAACTTTGGCTCTCCTCCCTTTCTATACCCCATCGGTATGCGTGGTTGGGATCATATCTTAGGGTGACGAAATCCCCAAGCAGGTCCCTTTAAAAAGAAGACATTAATCATTTCCAGCTACTCCCCAGGCTCACACGAAGTGCAAGGGGAAAGTGAAAACAAAATAATGCCCCCCTTGGGTAACAAAAAAAATAGATTTATAGACAGATCAAAGAGTGAATTTTACTTCCCCCTAGTTAACTATGTTCCTAGATTAACGAAAACAACAAGAAAAACTTTTAAAATCTGAATAAATGGATGGTCCTACAAGCAAGTGTTAGTTGTTTTAACCATTATTCTTCATCAATTAAGAGAATATGCTGCAAAATGTTAGCGAGAAATCCAAATACACCCACAAACAAACAAGTTTAAGGGGTTAGAACCTGAAAACAACAAAAAACTAAGACAAAACGAAGCTAAAATAATTATTTTTACCTTCTAGAATGTTTTGTTTAGGGTAGTTCCACCCCACTACAGTCAAATGTCAAAAAACAACATGAAAAATAAGGCAGGTTTGCCCCACTGCAGTCAAATGTCAGAAAATAACATGAAGAATAGGGCAAATCTGCCCCACTACAGTCAAATGTCAGAAAACAACATGAAGAATAGGGCAAATCCGCCCCACTGTAGTCAAATGTTAGAAAATAGTATGAAGAACAGGCCAAACCTGCCCCATTGTAGTCAAATGTCAGAAAACAACATGAAAAACAAGGTAGGTCCGCCCCACTGCAGTCAAATTTTAGAAAACAACATAAAAATAGGGAAAATCCACCCCACTATAGTCAAATGTCAAAAAACAACATGAAAAATAAGGAAAATCCGCCCCACTACAGTCAAATGTCAGAAAACAACATGAAGAATAGAGAAAATCTACCCCACCGCAGTCAAATGTCAGAAAATAACATGAAAAATAGGGCAGGTCCGCCCCACTGTAGTGAAATGTCAGAAAATAGCGTAAAAATAGGGCAAATCCACCCCACTGCAGTCAAATGTCAGAAAACAACATGAAAACAAGGAAAATCTGCCCCACTGCAGTCAAATGTCAGAAAACAACATGAAAAAAGGCAAATTTGCCCCACTGTAGTCAAATATCAGAAAATAACATGAAAACAGGGCAAATATGCCCCACTACAGTTAAATGTCAGAAAACAACATGAAAAACAAGGCAAATCCACCCCACTGCAATCAAATGTCAGAAAAAAACATGAAAACTAGGGCAGGTCCACCCCACTGCAATCAAATATCAGAAAATAGCATAAAAACAAGGAAAATCCACCCCACTGCAGTCAAATATTAGAAAATAGTATAAAAATAGGGCAAATCTGCCCCATTACAGTCAAATGTCAGAAAATAGAATGAAAAATAAGGCAAATCTGCCCCACTGTAATCAAATGTCAGAAAATAGCATGAAAATACCAGGCAAATCCACCCCATTGCAATCAAATGTCAGAAAACAACATGAAAACAGGGCAAATCCGCCCCACTGCAGTCAAATGTCAAAAAACAACATGAAAAATAGGGCAAATCAGCCCCAATGCAGTCAAATGTCAGAAAACAACATGAAAATAGGGCAAATCTGCCCCACTGCAGTCAAATGTCAGAAAACAACATGAAAAATAGGGCAAATCCGCCCCACTGTAGTCAAATATCAGAAAATAGCATGAAAACAGGGCAAATCTGCCCCACTACAGTTAAATGTCAGAAAACAACATGAAAAACATGTCAAATATGCCCCACTACAATCAAATGTCAGAAAACAACATGAAAACCAAGGCAAGTCCACCCACTACAGTCAAATATCAAAAAATAGCATAAAAACAAGGAAAATCCACCCCACTGCAGTCAAATGTTAGAAAATAGTATGAAAACAGGGCAAATCTGCCCCATTATAGTCAAATGTCAGAAAACAACATGAAAAATAGGGCAAATCCGCCCCACTGTAATCAAATATAAGAAAATAGCATGAAAGTAGGGAAAATCCACCCCATTGTAGTCAAATGTTAGAAAACAACATGAAAACAGGGCAAATCTACCCACTGCAGTCAAATGTCAAAAAATAGCATGAAAAACAGAGCAAATCCACCCCATTGCAGTCAAATGTTAGAAAACAACATAAAAATAGGGCAAATCCACCCCACTGCAGCACACTGGAGGGAAAATCCGTCCCTCTACAGTAAACTGGAGGGCAAGTCCACCCCTCTGCGACCTGGACTTGCAAACAAACTTAACAACAACAAACGTGAAATAAAGGAACCTGTTTGTGGGTCCCACCGGGCATGCCAAAAATGTGAAGCCTTGAGTTTATCCTATCCTAAAGGTGCAAAATAACTAAAATGCAATATAAAAAAAACATAACACCTCAAAGATTAGCCTAAGAAATGATAACACAAAGAAAGATAGAAAATAATGATTGTAAACGATTATACCTTTGTGTTGTTGAATCCCTTGGTTGGCCCTTAATGTTTGAAAGCTTGTGTGCTCCTTGGATGGCTATGGAGATGACTAGATGCAAGATGAACAATATGATAAAATGCTAATGCTAGAGACTAAGTGGCTTGACTAAATGGCTAAGATAATGTTTGCAAATTGAGTGAACAATTTGGTAGCATAAGGGTGCAAAATGGCTAAGTGTTCTTAAACGCATTAGAAGAGGAGGGTATTTATAGAAAAATTTGAATTCTCTAGAGAATTCAATGGTTGAGATTAAGTCACCAAGGCCAAGATGAAGGGCTATGGTCAGTTGAGGACTCACAAGCCCTCACATCTTGACATGTGGAGGGTGAAGTGGCCTAGGGTGTGATGATGTGTAAGGAGGTACAAATGAGGTGAAAAATGACATGTGATGGGGAGGTACTTATAAGTACCTTGATGTGACCTCTCAATAATCACATGGGGAAGAGAAAAGCTTTGGGAGAATAAAAGTGAATTTTAAATTCACAATGATTGGAAGAATCTAGTGGATAAGACAAGGTTCCCAAAAAGGTGAGAACTTGCCACATGTGAGTGATGTGACAAGTCAAAGATTCTAGGAGACTTGCATGGGAAAGAGGAAAACCTTGGAAGGATAAATGTGAATTAAAAATTCACATGGGGAAGAGAGGAGTCTTGGGTGAATAAAAATGAATTAAAAATTCTTTGGGGGATGGGGAGTATTGACTAAGGTATTGATTAGGCTTAACTAATATGTGATTAAAATATAATTAGTGGTTAATAAGGATTAGAAACCAACTTGCAAAATTTGAAGGATGTGACACATTCTAATCAAGGATTAGGCATGTGCACATCCCTAATGAAGAGATTAAGAGGTTGATTAAGGTTAAGGAAAGAATGTGACATGTGAGTCATTTGATGAAAGAGGGATTAAAGAGGGTAAGGTATTTAATTATTAATTGATTACCTTAGGGATTTGGAAGAATTAAAGGTATTAATTAAATAATAGTGATATTACCTAATTAACGCAATCAAGAGGATGTTTAGACAAAAAAGGATAAATTTGGATCAATGTAAGTGTCCAAATTTAGATGTCTACAATGAGCAAGTCAAACAAGCTCTAATGGATAATCCCAAGGATCCAAGGTATGAAGGTTTTGTGTTTGAGTTATATGGATTGTTAAGATTTAAGGGAAAAATGTATGTACCAAATGTGGGAGAGCTAAGGGACATGGTATGGAAAGAGGTACATTTCGCACCCTATTTGGAGCATCCAGGAGTGACCAAGTTGTTGGCCGATGTTAAGCCACTTTATTTCTGGAAAGGGATGAAGAGGGATGCTGCAAGGTTTGTAGCAGAATACTTAGAATTCCAAAGGGTGAAGGAAAAACATCATCACCCAACAGGGCTATTGTATCCTAATGAAATTCCTGAATTGAAATGACAAATTATAAGTATGGACTTTATGCAAGGACTCCCCATGTCTAGAAATAGGCATAGTGCAAATTTGGTTGTGGTAGACTGGCTTACCAAGGTAGATCATTTCATTCTAGCAAATCTTACTGATGGAGCACCTATCACGCAAGGAAATTCATGCAAGAATTTTTAGATTGCAGGTGTGCCATAAAAATATTATTTCTGATAGAGATGCACATATGACTTCGAGGTTTTGGAAAACCTTGTTTACCTCACTGGGAACTCAATTGAACATAAGTTCAGCGTATCATCCAGAGATATATGGTCAAATAGAGAGAGTGAACCAAGTGTTAGAGGACATACCGAGAGTGTATTGCATGGATCAACAATATAAGTGGGAGGATTATCTTTCGCTTGTTGAATTTGCATATAACAATTCCTATCATTATGCCATTAAGATGACACCATTTGAAGCATTATGCGACAAAAAGTTCCGAACTCCTATAAGCTGGGATAAGCTAGAATATAGGATTAGCCTTGGTTTGGAAATGCTTACGGAAATGGAAGAATAGGTCAAGTTGATCAAGAAAAGGCTAGTTGAATCCAATGATAGACAAAAGAGTTATGTTGATGCCAAATGCGTACCTAGACATTTCTCGATAGGAGAAAAAGTTTTTTTAAGGGTAAATCCCCAAAAGAGTGCAATCGAGTTTGGGAAGTCTTCTAAGTTAGCCTCACTCTATGTAGGACCTTTCAAAGTTCTTGAGGAAGTTAACCCGGTTGCATAGAAAATTACTCTATCACTCGCTCTTGCTAGGATGCATAATATATTTCATGTTCCCTATCTTAAGAAATATTTTCCAAGAAATAATCACATCATTGATTGGAATGCACTTCAAGTTCAGGATCTCGGGGTGGTTATGATCGATCCGCTTAGGGTGCTCGAAGCTCGCAAGCTCTGCCTGCATAAAAGAGAAGTATTGCAATGCAAGGTTCAGTGGAACCAATATTCTGAAGACGGTGCCACGTGGGAAGACTATTTAGAGCTTAAACACAAATTTTCACATATTTTCTATGATTACGAACAAGTGTTTGAAGACATTAATTAATTTTGATATTTGTGTAATGATACTTTGGTTCATCCGGGATGATGAATCTTAAGGGGGGGAATATGTTACATCCCAACCCTGAATTACTATTTATTTTTCCACTTTAGTTTGAAATGAAATGTGAATTTGTGACTATGTTGATTGTCAAGTAAATGAGATGGACTTATGAAAATACAAAGGTTTAATGCAATGAAATTGATGTAATGATGTATTTATAATGTGATGAAATGCAATGCAATGAAATGGCTTACTACGTGTTTATGGTTGCCAAGTGGATGATAGGTTTGGATATTGTGCCTCTAGCGGATGAGGGGGAGTATCACCTAGGAGAAGGAAGTGGTTAAAGAGGCGAATAATAATACCATCTCAGCTCGTTAAGTTGATCCTAGGAAAAGTTTGAAGTGTCATACTCAAGTAAGTTGAACCATGGTCATGACTTGAAATTGTTTAAACCTAAGTCAAGTTATAGGGAAGTTTCCTTGTAGAAGCCTTTAGGGTGTTAGCGTAATCCTTTATCACAAAGTGACTAAATATATAAATATAAGAGTTTTTTTGTTGTTTATTGTTTTCTGTTCATAAATCAGATAGTGTAGTTGTGCAAGCGTCTAAAGAGGTCTGCAATCTTGCTTAAGGATTAAACGAAAAGGATTAGAAGTTTAGAGGTTAAAGCACAAAGGCTGAAGTGCATATTCAAGACAATAGAAAAGCAAATACTGAAGGTGTTATCAAGCACATCTATTTTTTGATCTAATTCTTAAATCTATTTCTTGCAAAAAGAGTAAAATTTGAAAACTCATGAATATTTGAGTATTTTTTGTTTAAAATTTGGAAAGGGAAAAAGTCATTTTTCTAAAAAGTATAAATTCTAGAATTTGAGTAGCAAGGTTCTTTTTTGTTAGCTTATTAAGAATTGTAAATAGAGAAAAGTGTTAAAAGAGTTATGACTTAGTTTTTCTTAAGTGTCTATTAAGTTGTTTGTTTTGAAGGTATTATAATGTTAAATAAAAAGTATATTTATATATAAATCCATGTGGGTTTTGAGCACGATGAGTAGAATGCTCTTAAACTATCCAACACTGTACATCAGTGAAACCTATTATTCAATAATGTGTAGGATACCAATCTTTAGCTATTTTATTTTGAGTTTTCTATTCTCAGTATTACAAAAGGGAAGAATTCCTTCGTTGTTATGGTTTTTGTAGTTTTCATGAAAATGTGAAGCCAAATGTCAAATTGTTGTATGACCTTGATTAGGTCAATTTGGTGGCATAGGAGTCACCCATAAGAGTTTCCTACCTTAGAAAAGATATATGGTTGTCTATGCATGAGTATATGGACTAGATTAAAGGCAGATGCCTAAAATCCAACATTGCTAGCATCGCAACAGGGTTGTCATATTTTACTTATGAGTTTGAAAGTTATCCAGATTGTGAACACCTTAATGGGTGTGGAATAGTGAGAACCTTATTACCATAAGAACTTTTGGGTCTCTAGTTGGTCAAGCCTTAGGTCAGATAAGTCTCCAAGTTGAGTAGGGTGGGTGAACATACAACTTCGCTCCAAGTAAGTAGCGAATGTATCTTGTATACAAAAAAAACTTTGGCCAAAGTGGGTGCTTGAGTCACTGCATTCACATGTCAATTCATTGTGTAATTGATACAAGAGAGAGAGGGAAAAGTGGATCAAATCCTCACACTATTGCATGAAACAAGAGAGAGAGCTTGTGTCTTGGAAGGGGGAGTGAGGGGGAGATATGAAAAGGAACCTTCAATGGAAGGTGAGAATAAGCATGACCACCCTAACAGTGAAGAAGGTGAACAAAGTAAGACGCATTCTGAGTCAAGGTCTGACGAAGCCAAGAGGGATCAATTGGCTAAGGAATTGGAAAGTGATATGAAGAAAGTGACACCTCCTAAATGTGATGGAACGGTAGGTGGAGATGCTGTTGAGCCATGGCTTACCAAAATGGAGAAATATTTTGAGATGCGTAATTACTTTGAAGTAACAAAAGTAGCATGGGACGTATTAGTTGGTTGGTGAGGCATCCACATGGTGAATTAATAAGAAGGTTGAGTTAGGAATGAGTTCTCTAAGGCTAAAAAGGAATGATTTTGTCGCTATCTTCTGGTAGAGGTGGTTACCTCAGTTGTACTTCGAGTAAAAGCTTATGGATTTTTAGAATCTCAGGCAAGGAGAGTCAACAGTCAATGAATACTAGGGAAAATTCACTCACCTTTTGAAGTGTGTTGCTTAGTGCTAAAAGGATGAGAGGTTTAGGATAAGGAAGTTCATAATGGGGCTAAATGCCCAAATTGGTGGTGAAGTAGATGTTCATGGTCCCACTAATATGGACCAAGTGTATGAAAAGGCTATTAAACAAGAGAAAATGTTGAAGTCCATGGCTATCCACAGGGAGAAAAATAAGAAAAAGTATAACTGGTCCTAGTCCTCGCAATCATTCAAGAAAAGGAATGATAGGCAGGACAACAGTAGGAAAGGTGACAAGGGTTTCCGCAGAAATAGAAATGAGTCCAAGAAGGACATGAGGAACAATAACAACAACAACCACAGGAGAAATGAGCATAATTCTGGTAAGCCTGCTGAAAAGCGAGGTCCCTTGGGTGGATGTTATTCATGTGCCAAAGATCACTATGCCAACAATTGTCTGAATAAGGGTCAGGGCTCTAAGTCTTGAGGAAACTCATTGTCGTCACAACAAATTGCATTTCAACAAAGGATTCACGTAGCTTTGGACAATTGTTAGGTTGAATACCAAATCATGCCTATAGAGACACCAGGTAACTTGTTTGGTGTACCTATTTTGTTTTAATTGATACTTGTGCAATGGAATGCTTTGTTTCCCCTAAGCTGTTAAATAAAATATCTAGAAAGGCAGGGTTTATGAAAAATTCATGGTCTGTAGAATATGCCAATCAATCAAGAGCCATGGTAGAGCAGTACTTGTTTGAGGCCAAGGTTGATTTTCCAAGTTTTTCAACAAAAGGCAACCTCTACATAGCTCCTTTAGGGTCCTATGACGTCATATTATGAATCAATTGGTTATGGAGGAATACAACTAAAGTGGATTGCTTGGCTAAGATAGTAGAATGTTGGATGACTTAGGGAATAAAGTTTTCTTTCAAGGAACAACTAGGGAAGTCAAGTTAAGGCAGATATTTGCTATGCAATTGAAGAGATCCAAGCAAAGAGGATTTCGACTATATGTTGTTAGGTTGGATGAAATAGAAGAACCCCAAAACAATAATGAGCTCATCTTCCAAGATGACTTATTGTTTTATGAGTCTCAAAAACTTATAGGAGAAGAAGGTGGAGAACCCATGGAACAAGAAAAGCCAGATTTAGAGAAGTATCCCTTTCTCCAAAAACTTTCAGGACGTTTTTCCAAATGAATTGCCTGGTTTACCACCTAAAAGGGCTTTTGATTTTGCAATTGATATCATTCTAGGGTCAGAGCCGATATCCAAAGTCCCTTACCAGATAACAACGTAATTGATGTAATTGAAGGCTCGGTTACAAGAACTGTTGGAGAAGGGTTTGATAAGACCTAGTGTATCGCCTTGGGGAGCACCAGTGATCTTTGTCAAGAAGAAAGATGGAACTTTGTGATTATGTATAGATTATCATATGCTCAACAAGGCAACAATAAAAAATAAATACCTGTTACCTTATATAAATGATCTATTTGATCAAATGTGAAGAGCAACAGTCTTTTCAAAGATTGACTTGCGATCTGGGTATCATCAATTGAGGCTCAACGATGAGGATATCCACAAGACAACATTCAGAACCAGGTATGGACATTACAAGTTCATAGTTCTACCCTTTGGACTAACGAATGCACTTGTGGCATTCATTAACTCAATGAACAATGTATTCAGAGATTGTCTGGATAAGTTTGTTCTTGTCTTCTTTGATGATTTTCTGATATATTCTAAGAATGAGGAAGAGCACTATCAACATTTGTAGATTGTATTGCAGCGATTGAGGGAACATAAGTTGTATGGTAAGCTATCTAAGTGCACCTTCTTTCAAAAAGAAGTGCAATATTTAGGCCACATTATCTCAGAAAAAGTAATTGCAGTGGATCTTGCAAAGATCAAAGTTGTCATTGAATGGTTGGCATCAAAAAATGTGCATGAGGTTTGTAGTTTCATAGGATTAGCTGGATATTATCGTAAATTTGTAGCTAATTTCTCAAGAATTTCCCATCCTATCACATCTCTGCAAAGAAAAGGAAAGAAGTTTGAATGGATAGAAAGCTGCTAAAAAACATTTGATTTATTAAAGGAGAAGTTGATTTTGAGACCAATATTAAAAGTGCCCGATTTGGAAGGACAGTTCATAGTCATCACCGATGCCTCTAGCAAAGGATTAGGAGTGCTTATGAAGGACCACCAAGTCATGTAACTTATGAATCTAGGAAGCTCAAAGCTTATGAACAAAATTATGCACCGGCCATGATCTTGAGCTTGCAACTATAATTCATGCGCTATAGATGTGGCGACATTATTTGATGGGGAAACCCTTTGAATTAAGACTAGACCATCAAGGTTTCAAGTATATATTTACCCAACCTCAATTAAATGCTCGTCAAAGGAGGTGGCTAGAGCTAATATTAGATTATGGTTTTGAGATAAGTTATATTAAGGGAAAGGAAAATCAAGTTGCAGATGCCCTGAGTTGAAGGCGACATATTTCCTCAACGATCTTTGTGCAAACCGACTTTAAGAATCAAGTGATTCAAAAATTAGAAGGGGATGAGTATTATGAGCAAGTCAAACACACTCTAATGGATAATCCCAGGGATCCAAGGTACAAAGGTTTTGTGTTTGAGTTAGATGGATTGCTAAGATTTAAGGGAAGAAGGTATGTTCCAAATGTGGGAGAGCTAAGGTACATGGTATGGAAAGAGGTACATTCCACACCCTATTCAGGGTATCCAAGAGTGACCGAGGTGTTGGCCGATGTTAAGCCACTTTATTTATAGAAAGGGATGAAGAGGGATGCTGCAAGGTTTTAGCATAATGCTTCGAATGCCAAAGGGTGAAGGAAGAGCATCATCACCCAACAGGGTTGTTGTATCCTCATGAAATTCCTGAATGGAAATGACAAATTATAAGTATGGACTTTGTGCAAGGACTCCCCATGTCTAGAAATAGGCATAATGCAATTTTGGTTGTGGTAGACCGACTTACCAAGGTAGCTCATTTCATTCTAGGAAATCTTATTGATGGAGCACCTATCATTGCAAGGAAATTAGTATAAAAAGTTTTTAGATTGCACGGTGCGCTAGAAAAGATTATTTTTGATAGAGATGCATGTATGACTTTGAGGTTTTGACAAACGTTGTTTACCTCACTGGGAACTTAGTTGAACATAAGTTCAACGTATCATCCATAGATAGATGGTCAAACAGAGAGAGTAAACTAGATGCTGGAGGACTTACTCAGAGTGTATTGCATGGATCAACAATATAAGTGGGAGGATTATCTTCCACTTGTTGAATTTGCATGTAATAATTCCTATCATTCTGCCATTAAGATGACATCATTCAAGGCATTGTACGACATGAAGTGTCAAACTCCTATAAGTTGGGATAAGCTAGAAGATAGGATTAGCCTTGGTCTAGAAATGCTTACGAAAATGGAAGAATAGGTCAATTTGATCAAGAAAAGGCTAGTTGAAGCCAATGATAGACAAAAGAGTTTTGTTGATGCCAAATGCGTACCCAGACATTTCTCGGTAGGAGAAAAAGTTTTGTTAAGGGTAAAGCCCCAAAAGAGTGCAATTGGGTTTGGGAAGTCTTCTAAGTTAGCCCCACGCTATGTAGGACCTTTCAAAGTTCTTGAGGAAGTTAACCTGATTGCATACAAAATTGCTCTACTACCCACTCTTGCTAGGATGCATAATGTATTTCATGTTTCCTATCTTAAGAAATAATTTCCAGGAAATAATCACATCATTGATTGGAATGCACTTTAGGTTCAGGATCTCGGGGTGGTTATGATCGAGCCGCTTAGGGTGCTCGAAGCTCGCAAGCTCTGCCTATGTAAAAAAGAAGTATTGCAATGCAAAGTTTAGTGGAACCAATATTCTAAAGATGGTGCCACGTGGGAAGAATATTTAGAGCTTAAACAAAAATTTCCACATCTTTTCTATGATTATGAACCAGTGTTTGAAGACATTAATTAATTTTGATATTTGTGTAATGATACTTTGGTTCATCAGGGATGATGAATCTTAAGAGGGGAATATGTTATAACCCTGAATTACTATTTACATTTTCACTTTGATTTGAAACACAATGTGAATTTGCATGACTATGTTGATTGTCAAGTAAATGAGATGGACTTATGAAAATGCAATGGTTTAATGCAATGAAAGTGATATAATGATGTATTTATAATGTGATGAAATGCAATGCAATGAAACGACTAACTACATGTTTATGGTTGCCAAGTGGATGACAGGTTTGGATATTGCGCCTCTAGTGGATGAGGGGGAGTATCACCCAGGAGAAGGAAGTGGTTAAAGAGCCGAATAATAATACCATCTGAGTTCGTTAAGTTGAGCCTAGGATAGGTTTGAAGTGTCGTACTCAAGTAAGTTGAACCATGGTCATGTCTTGAGGTTGTTTAAACCTAAGTCAAGTTATAGGGAAGTTTCCTTGTAGAAGCCTTTGGGGTGTTAGTGTATTCTTTTATCGCAAAGTGAGTAAATATATAAATATAAGAATAATTAAGTTGATAATATCTTCTATTGATTATGGAAATGATAATGTGAGTTTTTGTATGCTTATGTGCATCTAGGATGTTTAGTACGTTTTTTATATAAATAAATAGGAAGGTATTTATGTTTATATATTTGGATATATGTACAAGAGGTGGGCAAGAATATGTACACACGTATATACCTATATGTAAAATCATTTTGTATAAGTATATATGTATGTGGATATGCTTGGATTTACAAGAGTACATATGCTTAAATGTATAAACATAATATATAATGATAAGTCTTGATAATGCAAGTATGTAATGATTTCAAGTTATTCAAGGGCCGATAAAGAAAGTGTTGGCGTTAAATTATAAAGTTTGGAATGTCTAATTTATAGGACATACTTTTAAGCTGTTCAAGGATGCTTGAAATATATATTAAAATACAAACAAATAGCATAATATGAAGCCACGAGTTGGCTGTATAAGTAATTACCTTTAAATTTGAATAAAGTTGTTTATTGCTTATTAATAGGGAGATAAAAGAGGACTGTAAGGGTGGGGTCCCATGGAGGGGGTTTCCTGAAAACTTTCAATGGGTGCTGCTGAGAAATTTTAGGAAATTTTTAAAGCTGGTGACCCCATGAACTTAGTAGAGCAATTCAGCTTAAAATATTAAGCTCCAGATTTTAAGGAAGCTGGTGGTCTCATCAAGTTATTTACTGTGGAGTTCAGCTTAAAATTTAAGTTTCAGAATTTAAGGAAGCTTAAAAGTTGAGATGATTTAAAAATGGCAAATAAAATTGCTAAACTGTAGGAGCAATCTCCAACCCCACCCCATTTTCACCCCCTCAAATCTGCAGTCCTAAAAGGTAGGAGCTGCTATTCTTCAGGAAAAGATTCCAAATAATCCTGTAGCAATTTTTTTATCAATCCATGAGACCTCCTGTTCCTTAAAAATAGACCCTGCAACCCTCCCATGGGACCCTACCCTAAGGAGGCGTATATGATAGCTGTTTTGGTATTAATGTTACCACATTTTGCTGCAAATGTAAAGCACCATGTGCTTGCTTAACTATAGCTCCATGTACCTAGAAAAGGGCAGGAATGAATGCTAAAGTTTAGGGATTGTAAGAACTCTAAAAGGTGGTGCCAACTTCCACCTATTTCTACTCTGACCAAGTCAATTTATTGAATGATTTTTCTAACATATTTTTGGTGGTTAAGAAATGATTTATCCACTCCTAAATCTGTGGCAAATGGGCAACTATTATCTGCTTGATAATAGCCTCATAAGAGGCCAAATTTTGATATAAATAAAACAACATTGGGAGTCGTATTATTGCAAATAGTTTCAACGTGAAGTAAAGGAAGTTCTAGAAGTTTTCAATTTATGTTTTTTTTGTTACTGTTGCTAGACGTGGAGGTGGTTTTTAAGGACTATTTCAACTGTTTCACATTTATTAGATTAAACCAACTTCATTAGTGGGGGCGCTAGTGGAAAAGAAGGTGGCTAAGTCCTTTTTTCTATATATTCTACTTGTTTACTTTGTATTGGGGTTGCGAAAAAGAAGAATAGAGAGTGTTTTTGTTTTTTTGTTTTTATCGGTGATAGGATTATATTTTATTGATTCTAGGATTTTTCCTGCCCCGAAGCAGTGATGGTGACATGGGGCACCATCTCCCCATGGGAAGGACTCCAGCAGAAAACTAATTTTCAGAACAAACACACTAAACCCCCAAAGTGACAACAAACATTTCAAATATGTCCTTTACGTTTGGTTCCTCCCTTCGTCTGTGACCGGAGGAGATGTCAAAGGTTTCCTTTTTTCCTTTCTTTTCTCTCTTCCCCTTCACAACCTGTCATCCTTCCTCCATCCTTGCAGCCTTCTTCTGCCATTCCATAGATGTGTCGTGCTGTGATACAACCTCTTCATGAGCTCCACATACAAATTGTCCACATTGACCCTCTGAGGTTCCCTTCACCTTTTTCATTCCATGGACTCTCGACAACCTTGATTTTTCCCCACACTTCGAGGTCTTAGCACCCCCATGACTTTGTTCAGCCAAAGCTTCATCCACCTTTGCTGCATCAACACCACTCAAAGTAGGGCCCTCTATTTGTCCCGACCCTTCCGCATGCTCTAAGGCCCCATTCGGCTGTTGTGGTTTCGAGTTACTTACAGCCTGAGAATAACTCTTGCCTTGCTCTTCTTCGCACCTTGTTTCTCCACCGCATAATGTCGGTGCAACACATCCTTCCACCAAGTCATGGGTTTGGGCACCCGGGGCTTTGCACATTGCTTACCCTTATGCCCAGTTTGGAAGCATCTTCTACAATGGAAATAAACACCTTCATAGTCCAAGGGATGCCTCCAACATCCTTTGGAGGTGTTGATTGAATCTCTTTTGGGAGAGTCTTTGTAACTTCCATTTCCACTAAGGAATCGAACCATAGGTGTGTTGGACTCAAGGAACACTAAGAGGGGGGGTGAATCAATGTTCAACTTAAACTTAAAATTATAAATCAGATTTGAAACCATTCACATCACATAAGCTAAAATAAACATGCAACCATAAAAGAAAAGTACACATAACACCATGACACCAATATTTTTGCGTGGAAACCCTGTTAGGGGAAAAACCACAGTGGAGGTTAATCCACAATTTATACCCTGTTAAAAGTATAAGAAAAATGGGAATGCACTTGCATTTAGGCACACTGCCTAGAGCTCACTGCTCGAAGAAAAGAAGGCTCACTGCCTTACAAAATGTTTGGATTACAACAAAAAGGTGAACTGAGAAGATAGCTTCTTCAAATCCAGGTTACAGTTCCATTTAAGTTCATTAATCATATTCTAACTTCCTGTTAGATTTGCACTTTCTGCTCCTCTTCTGCTCTGCTTCCAAAAATATTTCTAACCATTTGTGCCAGATCAATCACAAGCCTTTCTGATATTCGCTATACACATCGACACAACTTACACACACCACATGGCTTATCCATCCATTCACACTTCAAATGATTACATATATATATCCGCTTCTTAGAAAATACATCCACATGTCGGCTTAAACAAAATAAGAAAATATTCTCCAATGGTCAGCTCAAGTACTCACATTGTTTGATGCGCACTTCCCAAAAGTTAGCTAAGACTTGGTTGGGACCCAAACACAATCTTCAAATATAGAGACACCACAATAATTATACCTTATACATCCGCATATATCCACAACACGATACACACATCAAGTCAGCCTTAATGAACAAATAAACAAAAAATAATTATGTCGGATCTCTTAACTCAAACATTGAACAATGCAACATCACCAAAGTTATCAAACACGATGGTAGGGATACCAAAACATCTTCTCTAAGATCCACAATGCAAAATAATCAATCAGTGAAGCATACAGATTGATAAACTAACCAGATACCCTGTTCTGTATCTGCTATTCCGGTAAAGCACTGTTCTTCATTCTTTCTATTGGAGAGATCAAATCCAGATCCGCGGACCTCATGGATGACTTAGGTTGCCATCAATGACAACACTAGAAGTCTTATACAATCTCTTCAAGCCATATGCGAACAAGGTGAAGGGGAAAGTTTGGTAATCTCACCCATAATGGCACTTTCTCAAATTTCTCAATTACAGGATTAAAAGTTGGGTGCCATGGTTTCAGGGACAAAGCAAACTTTTCCTCCCAACTCCAAAAATAGTCACACAAAATTTTATTTTTGTCCTTCATAGATTCAAAGACAACAATAAAAAAACCTCTTGAAACTGGGTAGATTTGAATACAACCATCTACCACAGGTTCCCAATATTCAGAGATCCATTTATGAAGGTCACATTAACAGGGCCAAAAACCCCTGAAATGCCCAATCAATCCTAACTCTGAGAAAACTTTAAGGTTTACCTCGTTTTCAAGCTCGGTCTGCAATGATACCGATGCCGCAGAGGCCTTCTCTGTTTTCCCCAACTAAGATCCGTCGGCGCCATCATTTCTGTGACATTCAACCCCCCACCTCTCCGTTTCCCCTGGTCTTGTTTGCTTCCATCTGTTATCTTCTGCACTCACCTCTGAGGCTCTGCGCATCGATTGGTTTTCCTCCGACACGCCTAGCCCTGTCGAAACCCTAGCTCCCGCTGCCAACGACTCCATTGATTTTATTATATAGAGTGTTTTTGTTGTTTATTGTTTTCAATTCATAAATCAAACAGTTTAGTTGTGCAAGCGTCCAAAGAGGTCTGCAATCTTGCTTAAGGATTAAAGGGAGAGGCTTAGAAGTTTAGAGGTTAAAGCACAGAGGTTGAAGTGTGTATTTAGGACAGTAGAAAAGCAAATACTTAAGGTGTTATTAAGCACGTCTATTTTCTGATATGATTCCTAAGTCTATTTCTTGCAAAAAAGAGTAAAATCTGAAAGCTGATGAATATTTGAGTATTTTTTGTTTAAAATTTGAAAAGGGTAAAATTTGTTTTTCAAAAAAGCATAAATTCTAGAATTTAAGCAGCAAGGTTCTTTTTTGTTAGCTTATTGAGAACTGTAAATAGAGAAAAGTGTTAAAAGAACTATGACTCGATTTTTCTTAAGTGTTTATTAAGCTGTTTGTTTTGAAGGTATTATAGTGTTAAATAAAAAATATATTTATATATACTTCCATGTGGGTTTTGAGCACGATGAGTAGAATGCCCTCAAACTACCCAACACTGTATGTCAGTGAAACCTATTATTCAACGATGTGTAGGATACCAATCTTTAGTTGTTTTATTCTTGATTTTTCTATTCTCGGTATTACAAAATGGAAGAATTCCTTTGTTGTTATGGTATTTGTAGTTTTCATGAAAACATGAAGCCAAACGTCATGCTGTTGTATGACCTTGATTAGGTCAATTTGGTTTTTGGTGGTTTTGAATTAAGTATGCTTACATCCAATTAGGCTGACCTAATTGATCTAGGAAGATGTAACCATATATATATATATATTTCATGAAGCCAAACGTCATGTTGTTGTATGACCTTGATTAGGTCAATTTGGTGGCATAAGAGTTGCCTGCCTTGGAAAAGTTATATGGCTGTCCATGCATTATTATATGGACCAGATTAAAAGGCAGATGCTTAAAACCCAACATTGCTAGCATCGCAATAGGGGTGTCATATTTTACTTATGAGTTTGAAAGTTATCCAGATTGCAAACACCTTAATGGGTGTGTAATAATGAGAACCTTATGACCATAGGACCTTTTGGGTCTTCACTTGGTCAAGCCTTAGGTCAAATAAGTCTCCAAGTCGAGTAGGGTGGGTGAACATACAACTTCACTCCAAGTAAGTAGCGAATGTATCTTGTATACAAAACAACTTTGGCCAAAGTGGGTGCATGAGTCACTGCATGCACATGTCAATTCACCGTGTACCAGATACTTAATGCAATCAAAGTTGTTTGTCATAGTTGGAGGTTCACATAGATGATAGATGGTATTGATGAAGTAGGTCACAAACACCAGAGCTCAGATGGCTATTAATAGGGGGTTCTTAACCATTCTCTTTGTTGAAGGGCAGGGCCACTTCCAGTTTGGAAGGTGTGTGGGGGACCACTTAAGTCTGTGGTTGGAGGTAAAGCACTTGGGTGATGCTCTCCCTCTTGCAGTTGACTTGTCGAGTTTTGGAAAACAAAAAAGAATGAAAGTATCCAGATAAGGATTTCTGACTCTAATCTCTATTTGCTTACTGCACATTTGAATTTGAAAAGTTTATATGGTAAATTGTTGAAAAGAATTGTGAAATGTACTTTTTAAATTGAATCATTGAAATGGAATAAAAAATGTTTAATCATGTTTCATTATGATAAATGTGTCTTATGTTATTGAAGAAATTTTGTTTTCCTTATTTTTAAGAATGAATACTTTTTACTAAGAAGTTAAAATTTCCATGTAATTTCCTTGTAATAAGGTTGTGGATGTTTGACCATATCTTCCAAGATACCCTGGGTGTTGGGGATCTTCTAGTAAAAGACATAAATTTTTTGGAACAAATCCATAACCTCTTCCGATTTAGTATGAACAAAACTCGAATCATCTTGAATAGCTCTGATATACTCCTTATGTTTATAATTAAAAAAAAAATGAAGAAGTATTGAGAACCTCTATTGCCCTCATTAATCCAATGTAATTTGTCCCTTATTTTAGCTCCTTGACCCCTGTACATGTCAATTTTTTGGAGATGAGTTTCTATAGATGCTATGGTAGTTTGTCATTAGGATTAGTATTAAGCAATTTTCTGCTGTGTTCAAGTTTCCCTTGCAGTTTTCGATGTCATGCTTATCTCTTACCAAAGGCACGGAGAAAATCAACACATCGTGAAATTACCATCTGCCACCAATCCCTATAAGACTCACCTTCATTAGGTTTAGGGATTGAATTCCAAATGCTAGCAACAGCAACCACGCATGCCTGGAATTTTTAGGAGGGACGTATTAAGTTTATATGGTAAATTTGCAGCCCCACTGTTGTTAACATCTCTTAAAACTGAGCAAAAGATTGGAAAATGATCTGAGAGAGTAGCAGAATAATCTACTCTCAGTACATCCAGTAGAATCTTGAATAACATGCAAATTGGGGGAGATGTAAAATCTATCAAGTCCATTTAACTTTCTATCCTCTCCCAATCTACTATTCAACCATGAATACCAATTTTTGGATAAGATCAATACTTGAAGATGTAAACAATCCTTCATCCTCAAACTGAAATTTAGGATCAAATCAATTTCTGTGGTTTCTGTCCATTATGAAAATTATTGCAAAACCAGACAATTGAATCTTGAGTAATATATAGAGCTCAAAAGAATTTCTCTCTTCATCTTAATAATAGATTATAGAAGCTTTTATAATCACTAATATAAATTCTGGAAATATTGTATTAAAATAAAAAAAGTTGAAAAATAGTATCAATTTAAAAAATATATTTAAGAATTGAACAGAACATTAAGAAATGAAACTTCCAAAGACTGGTTACATAAATGAATTGCTTATTTGTTTAGAGCATTGGATCTTGTCCAAGAACTCCCTCCATGATAAGTCATATGAGCTTGGCGTGAAAAGTTTCTCTGACTGCAACATTGAATAAAAGTAAACACAATATCAATGAATGCTTTGGAAAAACCAATTAAAAAGATGAATATGAACGGTCCACCTTATGAATAGATTCAGCTTTCAAAGACTAACTTTGAACAACCATTAATCCACTTTCGCAAGAATTTGCAAATATTTATGAATTTTGACAGGCCCCAATAGGGTTCAAAACAGAGAAAATTACACGTAGACATAAAATGTTTCAGCTGCTTGTAAAAAATACCTAACCAAATGAATTATTGGTTATTCCTGTACTTCCAAAATGCACCGTTTAGCACATAGCCAACAACAATCAGCAGACTCAAAAGAATGCCTTACATCACTAACATACAATTAGTCAATTAATGTCAACAATTTCTGGATTAGATTGCATGAGATTTTTTGCATCCGTGATCCGAAACGTTGATGCAAAAAAATTCACGCAATCTAATCCATAAATTGTTGACATTAAACGACATGGATTGTGAAAATTTGATATCATTGATACAATTAGTCAATTTACCTTTCTAATCTTCTCATTAAGAAAGATTTTGATAGCGAGAAAAAAACATTTAAAAATGATGAAATCTAAATAACAACTGACAGCATTCATTTTTACACCAACTACTTTAACACACTTTTGAAAGAATGTGTCAAGAAACCAAAGAGATTTCAGTTAATGCGTTTTTGCCGGGTCAAAATTCCATGGATGGCATGTAGAGAAACCTAGGTGCTTCTCTATATCTATCTCCTAAAAATACCATCTGCTTTTTCACACGTTATTTAATTATATGCACTTTATAAACACAGTTTATGCAACTGATTATACCCGGCAGCCAACAATAAGTATGTGACACAGAATGAGGCAATGGCAATGGCCAGAATCAATAGGTAGTTAGGAAGACGGTTTTAAATTGAATCAACTGGTTAATCAGGAAGCCACTTAAACCCCATCAAGTAAATGGGTCTCCACACAATCACTTGAAAAGAAATTTTCAGCTCATAACCAGATACCCAATGTATCCATCATGCAATCACAGAGAAGAATCCCAAGAGAAGCGAGGACAGGATAAGTTATGTCTCAGTTCAGAGAATTACAAAAGAGTCACATTAGAGGTAAATTTGATTGCCTACAGTTGTGTAAATCACAAACAACATTTCAGCATTTGCCCTTCACCATTCTAACAAAATTAATTTCTCCACTGTACATCATTATTCCACATTTTTCCACAATGATACACAGCGCAAAGAAACCTAAGCTTCCTCCAAACAACTCATTAGGATTCCAAACTGTTGTTCCGACATGTAAGTTGTTCTTGCAGCTTCTGCTGTAGGTTCTGATTCTCTTCGCTGAGAAGTAAAGCCTGTTTCCTCAGCCTTTCATTTTCTTGCACAATACTCTGATTCCGTTCATAAAGCTGTAAATTTAACCTCTGAACGCGCAAAGCCTCTTTGTCAGATGTCCTCTTAACCCTGTTGATATTCATTCAGGAAGAAAATAAATGAGAATGACATTCAATATAAACATGCATTTTAAATATCACCTCCCACATTATGCTGCAAAAATAAACAACCTGTACCAATATTTTAAAACCACTAGTGACCATACACAAAAGCAGGTTGTAAGTTTTTAAGTGGCGTAAAGCTGTTTTCTGTGATAGTTTCTATGCTCGATATACAATGCTGAAGCATGTTTCTTTCCGAACAACAATATTAATCACTGAAACAGTGACACTGAAAGAGTGAATAACAATTAATTTGGAAGGAAACAACCATTACAAGTATGATGTCAGCCTACCGTCAACGTAGAAGAGGGTCCCAAAATGAGAATCTAAGGTCCCAATTGTCATGCCTCTGGCAACCCCATGACAGTAGCAACCTTAAGAAATGTAATATATGGAATCTCCCAGCCCATCCAAAAAAGAAAGCGGTTACACTAAGGAAGAAGATTTCGAGAGGCTGAAATGGATGGAACTGCCACACGTGACAGCTGGGAGCAAAAGTGCTAACCAGCATTTCAGGACAATTATTCTGCTCACTTCTGTGAGTGTAGTAAAGCAAATATTTTTTGGACAGACAACCGGTCGACCACATAAATGGTTGACAAACATCAGCTGAGTCACTGTTTGTAAAGTTAGGGGAAGCTGAAAATAGAATATTCTATGGGACCATTTCACTGCAAGAAGGTCCTTTATTAAACCTGCAAAACTTGGATAGAAAATTTTAGAAGCACCATTTGTCCAGATCAATTATCTTCTGATAGGCTACTACTGAGATCCCATTTGTACGAAAACTAAATACAAGAATTATTGAATATGTAAGTACCCCAAAAATCCTACGAAAAATTATTGAATAGGAAAATATCATGGGGATGGAGATGGAACCAAGGGATAGGGGGCGTGTTCACCGTGGAAAACACCCACACAATCCAACAAAGCTGTTTCCCCACTGCTGATTACATTAAAATTTAAGATGATCTCTCGTTCCTTGCAGAACTCATCAGGTATATTTATGCTAGAATACACATAACTAAATTTTTTCTGAACTCTATAATTATACTTTTCTCTGGAGGTATTGTAACAGCTCATTTATACAGGCTAACGTTGCTTCACAGATATTCTGGTTGTCAATTCTTCGGTGGGTTATAAACAAGAAATTTTGACCAAAAACTAGCAAACCTTCTTTCATAAATCGAGTCACTTAAGGTTCACTCAGAGAAGCCCTCTCAACAGGAGATTCATGATGAAGACTTTCATAAAACACTCCATTTTATTCTTGTAATACAAAATGAGATGAACCAGCACAAATTAAATGAAAAAAAAAGCTTTAAAAACTTGCAAAATTTGTTCAATGGCGTGTTGGGTTTTGACCTACTTCACCGAAACAGAACTAAAACTCGAAAGGGAAAAGCATTGTCATCTGGTATTGACCTGCTGTACATGATTTAACAACTGGCTGAGCTTCCAGCATAAAATATCTAAAACATTTTATATAAAAAGAAAATATTCATATACAAATGTAGGGTTTGTGAGAAGCAAACCCTAACCCAAAACAAACAATATTTCAGAAATTTACCTTCTTCTGCAAACCACCCATGCCTTGACCAAAGACAAAGTGGGTTGTCTCTTAACAACAGCGCTTATCAACCACAGCCTTCGTCCCACCCTGCGTCGCTTTGCGTTTGACAAGCTATCAATCCTTTTAACCCACATCTTCACCCCCAAAAACCAAAAGAAAAAAAATCAACTTTCCCCCAAATCTCGTAACAGGTAAAAACAATATAAAAATATTTATATAAACCGCCCCTGTTGTTGTTTAAAACTCCATGAAAAATGGAAGAATCAAAGCAAAATGTGGGTGTGCAGAGTGCAGAAACCAGCGTAGGTATATATAACACAGCTTACGAGTATGGCGTCATTACTGTTATTATTAGTAGTATGACTAGTATTTTTCGGTGGAAGTTAGCAAATGGCATTCGATGGCGTTGAATGAATGAATGAATGAATGCAGAGGTAGACGAAGAATATATGAAAGCGCTGTTATGATGGGAGGAGTTGGACGAAAAGATTCGCAATCATTGAATGAATGTGAAAGAACTGGCAGGATTGGTGAATATGAATATGAATCTGAATACGAATACGAATACGAATGTGAATGCGAATGCGAAAAAAAGAATAGTCTTTTCTTGCTCTTGCTCTTCCTTGCAATCATGATTATTGTCACTCCCCACTACACGCTCTCCCTGCAATTATATGATGGATGGCTTTGAATGCTTTTCATTGCTGCAACAACTCCGTTGGGAAGAGGAATATCAATCAATGAATACACCACATTTTCACACCCACATTCCTCTCGGCTAATATATACTCCATTTGGGTTGCCACATGGAAATATTAATGAGTGGCAATGGATAAGTCTTGAAGACCACAGAATTATTCAATTTGGTATCATCTTTTGAAGCTAGCAAACAAGACCAAGCATGCTCCATGCTCCACTGCTTGTGGTCCTCTTCTACCCAAAGTGAAAGTGCCCATCCTAGTCTTTTAGCAATCATCCATTGTCCCATCAATTTTCATCTCCTTATGGATTTTTAAATCGTTCCTCCAGTCAATGATAATACTCCAATGTAGTCTCTGTCGGCAAGGCCAACAATTCTATCATACAAAATTCACATCTTCATTACGTTAGACTCTAAACCAGGCACATCCCCTAAAAGTACTTTGGATCTATTGGTTTTAAAATAGCTATTTTAATGTAATTAACCTTGTTTTTGTGGTTGATCGATGGGCCTGTATGCGGGCTATGGCGTCCACCTGCAGGGGCCTAGTCTCGCCCCAGGTACCCAAAGTATGGGCTGCTGGGCCGCTGGGCTGAGTCACGGGGACACCCCTGCCGCACAAAAAAAACTATTTTAATGTAATTTATTGTATAATTATATATTTTTATTTTTATTTAGTTTTGTGTTTTTAAGATATATTCACAAGAAGATTCAAGGACTAAGTCGATAGAAAATTATATGTATGCTAATATGTTAGAGAGTATGTGTTTGTGCATGGGTGTCTACGGATACAATGTGCTGCAAATTTTAGTTGTATATGACTAGATGAAACAATTAATAATTAGTGCTAAATAATGGAATGAAATAAACTTAGACAAATCTAGATTTTTTCTACTTAGATAAATCTAATTTTTTTTTTTTAAAATTGGGTATTATTTGATTTTGAAATATTTGCATGCAAAATTTAAAACATAAAGCAATGCAAATGAAAAAAGAACGCTGCCATCAAACTGAAAAAAACACTCTGAATGAAAATAGAATGTTCCCATCTAGTTGGCAAATCAATATGTATGTTTAAGTGGTAGCTGATTTACCATTAAACTTGTTTTCTAGTAACTCAACAATGGTTTGCAAGCGTGAGACTTGTTTCAGGGTCAAATCTCACACTATGTGTAGCCTATGGGCTAATTATGTGATTTATCTATTTCTTACACATTCTTCTACATTTAGTTCATTTATATATTTGCAATTCTCTATGCATTCATCTTATTCACTTATTTATTAGTCTACATAAACATATTTTCATACACACATTACCTAATATCATTTGGCCTCTTACATATACAAGAACTAGGGCTAATTAAACACAAATTTGCATGATGTGTTACTATGTCCCTTATAACTAAAGACATTAAATACAATCATTTTACACATCAAGGAATTGCAAAGCATTTGTCAATTACCATTCACTTTACACACTTTAATTTATGCGTTAAAAGGAATCTAATCGTGCACAAGCATCCTTAGGATCATATGCATCACTAAAGAGTGTTGTTTTCAATCATTTATACACATTTTCTACTAGTTGACCTAGGAGAATGTGTCCCCTAGTGACACAATGATATCCCTACCAAAGTATTATATATCCTTAGATATTATATAAAGGTACATTGGGTGAAGTGAAGAATAGACATCTACAAATCTCATAGTACAAGTTTGTAGGTACAAGATAGATTCAGAGTTGCAAATTCATCCCTAATTCGTAGACTTGTCCCTACAAAAAACCAAATTTTATGATTCTAAGATGAATACCAAACTACTACTAGTTGTCTTAAATCCTAAGGCATTACGTATTTCAAAGTATTCATTTGGATCATGATATATTCAAATATAAAGCTAAGTACAAATGTTTTTATTTACATTTCCCGTATTTTTTAGCATATTGTAAATTGTCAAACAATCAACCCACAACTCATTAATTAATTAGTTTGTGTTAATTAAACTATTAAAAAAGTGGCCACTTTTGATCCCCATTGGTACACACTTACCCTACTCAATGGCATCAAAGATGAGTGCCACCCATCAACTACACTCCTTGCATGATCACCTTTTGTTAACCACATCTTCATAGATGATAACAAAATAAAGTTGACTTCAAATCTTATATAATACTTGTACTACACCTAGATCCCTAACCTTCCAATCAATATTAGTTAGTACCTATTGTAGGGGGTGATGTATAATGTGCCTTTTGAATTGGTTCCTCCTATTGCGAGTGCAGTCGTAAGCACGCCAATAGGATAGAAATAGGGTGGTCCCTCTCTTACCCATAATATATCATAGTTAGGTGAGATCCTTGCATCATCCATATTTGTTATATGTATTAGAGGGTCTAAATTGTTATCATTCATATCTACCTACCTTGTGGATGGGGTCCTCACACTCTCCCCCATTGAAAGGGTGATCTATGATGTCACATATATTGGACTATATCAAGAGGCCCATTTAGGTTAAACTAGTGTAGCACACACTCGCAATTGACGATAGAATGGCTCCATTATTATATCACACTTGTTATTTGTCCATCCAAATTGTTTTTATTGCATCAAGGTGAGGTCTAAAGGAGTCAACATATCACACTCTTACCTCCATGCTCTAAGGTTCATCGACTCTCTCTACCTATCTATATTTGTGGTGTCTTGATGAGCCACCACTTCTACATTGTTGAATCTAATGGCAACTTTGGAGGGTCATAGACCTAACACTAAAGTATGGAAGCTCCTTGGAGAGACATGGTTCACTCATTAAAGAATGTGTGTAGGTCATCATAGAGTTGGGCTAAGAGACATTAGCCTCATACAAACACTATATGGAGTTCCTTGCTGGCCCAACATAATTGTATGAGATTATAGGCTATATGAGAGTCTTGACTATCTAAAAGAATAAAAAGACTAATGATGAACAAAATCTACTTGTACCTCTAGATCATTGTATGCATCATGATCTCAATGACTAATATATCACCCTATCAATAGCTCACTCAACCCATGCATACTTAATATAGATTTTGATCCTTCCTATAATGTGGTGTTGTGGGCCTCCACTCTCCTCCCGTAATGGGAATACATAAAATCCTCCACACATCCTCAACTATGACTATCGTCTCAATTATGGGTAGGTAAAATGCCATGTTATCTAAGTTCTATCATTTTGCAAGCGTGGGGAACATGCTAGTATAATAGTACATAGAGTGGGTGGTGTGACCATGGGTATAAGGCCAATCACCTTTAGGAGTGTCCAATTTGTATCATCCTTGATCGGTAGTGCACATAGATTGACCACATAGAGGTTCCAAAAATGCTTGTGGACCTAAATCCTGGATTATATCATTAGATAATATTCAACACTATAAATCAATTGAAATTTTATAAATTATTTGCTAGATTGTGACTACAATGGCTAGGGATGAGTCCATAACCCAAGAATTAGTCCACTAGATGAATCCATTCTCAATGATTCAAGTTTATGTGTCTCTGAAATTGAAAAATTATACCATTTTAATTAAAAAAATCTATTTTTTTTTTCCTTTTTGAAAATTTAGACAAAATTAGGTTTTTG
>VDFB02331462.1:0-42767 GCA_007258455.2 Sequoia sempervirens | reverse complement strand
AGAACAAGAAAGGATTAGAGAAGCAATAAGAAAAAGAGATGGCATTAAAAGAATGCTTGATAGTATGAGAGCTGCCCAAAATATTTCTAGAACCTCCATACCCACATCTCAAAATCAAGTTGGGACTAACCATAAAATAAGTATTCCTTTGAATACTTCTCATGTGATTACATGGAGTTCTCCCCAGCTGAATGTTACCTCACAAAATGTGACTAGTGCAGCCTATGTGGGAAATGCTCCATCAGGAAGTACATTTCCATCTACTTCACAAAGTGATATTGGTATGAGTTTTATGCCTATGAACTCAAGTGTTTCAACAAGAAATCAAATTAATTGTACTCGGGGTCAACAGTCACAACAAAACATTGGTATGGGAAGTATGTCTCAACCACTATATGTGAGACAAAATCTAGGAGTTGGAAATTATATACCAAATCCCCAAGGGCAATATCAGAATGGTCCTCATGTGCAAAATATTACTCCACCATACACAGGAGGTCAATATATCCCTCAAAATAAACAACCACATGTACAATAGAACCCTCCTTTTAGCCCAAGTGGTCAACAAAACTTTAAAGTAGGAAATGTTCTGAGAAGAAAACCCTTTCAAATGGATAGATATAGACAACTTGATTTTGGAGATATCCTCGGATACCCTAATCAAGTTCCTAATGAAGTAAGGTAGTATCTTTCTAGATTTTCATGGAGTAATACAGTTAGTGGTGAAGAAAATCTTAGCACCTTTTTGAATTTATTGGATGACTTTGAGGTGGAACATGAAGATGTTGTCATGAAGTTGTTTATTCAGTCTTTAATTGGTGGCACTAGAGATTGGTACAAAAAAATTACTGATGGTGGTGTTGTATCCTGGGAGGATTTCAAGAGGGTGTTTAGAGATAAGTATGGAAACAATATTGACCCTAGAGTTTCAATCAATGAATTCACAAGCATCAACAAGGGATTCAATGAGTCTGTTACAAATTTCAATGCAAGCTTTAATAAGATCTATAACAAAGTCCCAAATGATCTAAATCTTCTTGATTCCATGTGTTTGGTCCTATATTGTATTGCTTATGACCCCAAAATGGGTTATGAATTAAGACATAAAAACCCTCTCTTTGAGGGATGCATTTAGGGTTGTAACATTTATTAAAACCAATAGGAAAGCATTAGGAAAAGTTAACAAGAGGGATGATGTCAATATCTTGCAAAATCCTAGACACGAAAATGAAATAATAGTATGTCTCAAGGATAAGATTGAAAAATTAATAAGCACCTTGAAGGATCTCAATTATAAGGTTACAAGAAATGAAAAATGTTTATTTCATGATAAGCCTAATTACCAAAGGCAAGAGAAAATGCCAAAGCTCTCATATCAGCCATACAATACTAATTTGCATAATGGTAGGCCTATCCAAAACAATCAAAGAAATGTGAAAAATAAAGAGACCCCTAATCCATTAAAAATAAATAATGAAAACTTTGTAAAGGATACCCCTTGGTGTGATCCTTTCCAGTTACCACACTCTTCTCAATAATTTATGGTTGCCCAGTCTCTAGGTGAAATCCATGAATCATATAATTATTGTGACAATTTACACATGGAGGAACAAGGGATAAACATGTTTTTTGGAATATTTCCGTGAATTGATGGTTGTTCTTCAGATGAGGGGTACTCAAAAATTGATGTTTAGGATAAGAGGCATCAATATCACTATTATCATCAACAAGTGTTTTCTAATGATGAAAATGAATATCATGTTGAGGTAAACAATTTAGAATCAGAACCAGAGGTTAAATTGAGAAGATCATCAGATGAAGAGATTAAATCATTAATTGTTGTAGTTGTTGCACAAGCTAGGAGTACCTATAATCTAAGGAACAAAACAATGAACAATGATCAAGGAAATCCCAGTATCCTTTTCATAAAAGAAGGAAATATTGATACTAAAGGATAGAACCTTATAAAAAATAAGGATATCAAGGGAAAAGAGGTTAAGAGACCTGAGAACCAAGTTGTGTCTCCTCATTAAATATAAGTATCAAAAATAAAAGGATGGTCAAGAAAACAAGGAAGCTAAACCTACTCACAAAGGTAGACCTAAAAATAAGAAGGAAAGAGTAAATGAAAAGATTGTTTCAAGTTGTAACCACCCAAGATACATTGATGTGGATATGACTCAAATCTTGTCACAGATTAAGATCTATGTTTCTTTATTGGAGATGATGAGGATAGAAGTGCATAAGGAGAAGGAAGTCGCCCTCATTAATGGTACTACCACTATTTGTGGTAAGACAAGACATATTTCTCCTAATAAAGGAAAAGAGATGGTGAAGTAAGTTGAGTTTGAAGGAAATCATGTTGAGTTACCTGAAGCATTTCTAGGTACTAACTTGACTACTTTTCCTAAACAAGTAGATCCCTTTTATGTGACCCTATAGGTAAGTGATAAATTAATAATAAATTGCATGATTGATTCAGAAGCTTCTGCTAATATAATGCCTATAGAAATCATGAGAGAGCTATGGTTACAAGTGAGCCAAACATATGGGATATGTTTTTCTATGGACTCAAGGGAAGTCCCTGTGATTGGAATAGTTAAATAGGTCCCTTTCAAGTTGGTACTTTTCTTAAAAAGGATTATGCCATGAGTGTGGCTATTGTTTACATTCCATCTTAATATGGAATGCTCCTTTCAAGAGGATGGGCAACAATAGTTGGAGGAAGTATGAAGTTAGTTCTCTCTTATGCTACTATACTTGTGAATGGAAAGGAAGTCAAAATAATCAGATAAAATAGGGAGCCTAATCTCATTGAGGATGTCTAACAAGTGGAACATGTGCATTTCATTGATATGGATATGGATAACTTCAAAGCTGTAGATGCACAACCAACAAAGGATGAAGATACACAAATAACTAAAGAATTAAAGCAACATGCTCAAAATAATGGCTTATGGACCATGTTTTTCGATGGGTCCTATTCAAAAGAAGGATCAAGTGTAGGAGTGATTCTCATGTCACCAAAAGGTAAATACTACAAATACTCATTTTCACTAAATTTTGAATGCAAATAATATTCTTGAGTATGAAGCCCTATTACTAGGATTGAATATGGCAAGTAAACACAATATTAAGGAACTTGGGATTCTTGGTGAATCTAAATTAGTGGTATCTCAAATCAAAGCTAAGTATCTGTCAAAAAATAAAAGACTGAAATAATATAGAAATATTGTTTTGGATATAGTTGAAATGTTTGATGCTTTCTCTATTGATTAGGTAGAAAGGTAAAAAAATAAAATGGTAGATCTTCTTGCCAACATTTCTTTGCAACCTGATGATATAAATTTTGTTGGAGTCTTAAAGTTTGAAGTCCAAGTGAGGCCTTCTAACCCTAATAACATTCAAAACTGGAAGATATTTAATAATGGCATTGATTTGTTGAAGTTTCTATCTGTGGATGAGTATCATAGCCAAGAGATTGATTTCTAGAACTTTGTTGAGAAGATTGATGGAAATGGAACCATTTTTGGGAATGAGTTAATTTAACTCAAGACCAATAAGATCCCAAGAGGATTGGTGGCCTTAGAAAGAGTGTTTTCTAACTTTGATAAATGTACTATCAAATAGAACTCTACACATAAATAGGATTTGGAGGAGATCAACTTGGGAACTGATTGTGCACCCAAGAAAGTATATATTGGTAAGAAGCTCAAGCCCAAAGTTAGAACAATGTTGATCTCTTTGCTTAGAAAATATAAGCATATTTTTTCTTGGTCATATGATGACCTAAAGGCTTATAGAGAAGACCTGTTTCAACATGAAATCCCTTTAAAACCAAATGTTAAGCCTTTTAGATAGAAGTAAAGGCCAATAAATCCAACACTAGCCCCTAAAATCCAACAAGAGCTCATGAAGCTCAAAGAGGTTGGAATCATAAAGCCTATCAAAAATTCCACCTGGGTATCAAAATTGGTACCACTCAAGAAAAAGAATGGAGATATTGGATTGCATGTAGATTACAGGAATTTGAACATATCTTCATTAAATGATAATTATCCACTGCCTAATATGGAGGCAATGTTGCATAGAGTTACTAGCTATGAACTCTTGTCCATGATGGATGGGATTTTAGGCTACAACTATGTAAAAGAAAAGGAATCATAGAAGTATAAAACTACCTTCACTACCCCATGGAGAATATATGTGTATATCAAAATTCCTTTTGGTTTGACCAATGTAGGAGAAACATTTCAGAGAGCCATGGATGTAGCTTTCTCATATTTTATAGATATATTCATGGCGGTATATCAAGATGACCTAACGGTATATTCCAAGAAAGAAGAGGAGCATTTTATGCACCTAGAAAATATATTTGTAAGATCCTTGGAATATGGTGCTTTACTAACCCTAATAAATGTATATTTAAGGTCACTAAAGGAAAATTGGTGGGTCACATAGTTTCAAAATAAGGAATCAAAATTGATCCAAAGAGAGTTGTGGCAATTGATGGGATTCCAATTCCTAAAATCATAAAGGGAATTAAATCATTTTTTTTCCAGATCAATTTTATCAGAAGGTTTGTTACAAAATTTTCTAAGGCTACAAAATCCATCTCCAAGATGTTGAGAAAAAAAGAAGCAGTTGCATGGGGAGATGATCTTGTTAAAGAATTTAATAATATCAAGAAAGCCATTAAAGAAGAACTAGTGCTCAATTCATCTAATTTTTTTAAGCCCTTTCAGCTATTTTATTTTGCATCATTTCACACTATAGTTGTCCTATTATAGAAAAATGATGAGGTTTATGAACAACCCATTGCTTTCTTCAACAAGTCACTTCAAGAAGCAAAACTAAAATAGGACATAATGGAAAAGAAAGAATATTCTTTGGTGAAAGTTGTCAAGAAATTTAGACCTTACCTGGTAGGTTCCAAGATAGTGGCTTATGTACCTAATGTTGCAGTCAAGGATATATTCACTCAGTAGGAATTCATTGGGAGAAGGTGTAGGTAAATAAACAAGATCCAAGAATTTAATAGTGATATTCAGATAACTACACTTGTCAAGGGGTAGGGTTTAGCCAAGTTGATGGTTGAGTCCAATATTGAAGCCAGCTAGATTAATCAAGTAGAAGGAGATGTCCCTATAAAAGAGTGTGTTGTTTAGGGTTTCCCTTGGTATAAGGATATTCTATATTATCTAAATAACATGTGTTTCCTTGATTAGAAAAGGACACTAAAATTTTAAGACATAAAGTATGTCATGATTGGAGATTGCTTGTATGGGATGGATAAGGTTGGTGTGGTGTTAAGATGTGTAAATGAGGAGAAAGCAAGGAAAATTCTTGAGGAAATGCATAGTAGTGTTTGTAGAGGCCACTACATGGCCAAAATAATTTCCCACAAGATCTTAAGATCTAGATATTGTTGTCCTTCTATTTTCTTTGACACTTAAAATGGTAAAGAGATGTGATGCTTGCCAAAAAAATTCTGGTAAGCTAAAAGAAATTGGTGCTTTACCCTTAGGCCACAAAGTGTAGAGGCTCCTTTTCATCAGTGGGGCATATATTTCATGGGTGAGTTCAGTGAAAATCTAGTGGTGGAAACAATTGGATATTGGTAGCCACTGATTACTTCACTAAATGGTTAAAAGAAATTCCTAAAAGAAAGGAAACTAGCAAAGTTGTCATCAATTTTATTATGGATAACATCTTGATCAAGTTTGGAACTCCTGGAAAGTTGATCATGGATAATGCAATGTGTTTTAGATCAAAAGAGTTTGCATACTTTTGCAACAATTATGGTATTACCATATCATACTCTTCCCCTTACCATCCATAGGGAAATGGACAAGTTGAGCCTAGTAATAATAGTCTCATGAAGATTATGAAAGGGTGATGGAAAATACAAAAAATATTGGGACTCAAAGTTGAAACTAGCATTATAGGCTAATAAGACAACTATAAAGGTCACAAAAAATTACCCTTATGAACTAGTGTATAGGTTGAATGTTAGGATACCAATAAATAACATGTTACCAATCTACAAATTCATCCAAGAGTATGAAGATGATATTGATGACATCATGATGAGAAAAATTAACCAACAGAGTTGGATGAATCAAGGAGAGCGGCATACAATATCAACTTGAAGAAGAAATTGTAGGTCAAAAGTTTGTTTGAAAAAAGAGAAATAGATAGGAATTTTGTTGTAGGAGACTTGGTCTTAATGTGGAATGCTAGGATCCAAGATAAGGGTAAACATGGAAAATTTGAGGCCCTCTAGATTGTTCCTTATGTCATTTATAGAAACTATGGTGAAAAGTCCCACATTCTACAAAATATGGATGAAGAAATGTTGGAACTACCAGTGCATGGAAAATTCCTCAAACCCTACTTCTTGTAAGAAGGGAGTATCCATGCACATTGTACCATAATGTATTTTTAATCCTCTTCATTATTATTTTTTGGGTTTAGGTCTACTTCTCTAGAGTTTTTTGGATCCTCACTCCATTTCTGCTAAACGAACATCCCCTACTAGAGTCACTAGTGGAGCTTGTAAAAATTCATGGTTATGGTGTTGTTCTAGCATTTGGGGGAATTTTGAAATTCCTTAATTTTATTCAATTAAGGTTTTTGAGTCTGCAAGCAAGGGCCTTCTAAAACCCTCATATGTTAAGATCCTAGTGTCCTATTTTGTCATTGATGTGTTGCACTTTTTCACCTAATCTTTAAGTTACAACCTAAGGGTATTTTTGTCGTGTGTTCCCATGTCCCCCTCTTGCTAGGAAATAGCCCTCATAACTTTATTAAATGTAATTATTCACCTTCCTAAAGTTATGTGTTCCCTCGAATGGCCTGGACACATGTCACAATATCACATTGTCTCTATGGTTCATAGAGACTTTGGTTTTATCATTTTCCAACCTCAAAAACTCTCGAAAAGATGACGTGTGTCCAAATATTTTTATGGGCTAATGTTTTTTATCAAATATTTTAACTTTAATCCATTGAGCCCTATTGTCGCATTTGTGGTCGGTCCCATTTTTCCTAGTCGCTTTAAGTTGTTGAAATAAGCACGTGCATTTCATGGTGGCCCTTCACTTCATGAAGCTCTGAAATTCTGACACATTCCTACCGTAAAGTAGCAAAATATTTACACATATTATGCCATATGCTAATTCCTATTGTGGAGGCTTAGGCCTTTGCAAATCCATGATGGGACTAATATTTTGTTGCTGCGAAGTTGTGAGATGTTGACAAGTGTCAACATCTCAATGCTTCATGAGGATCTCTCCCTTCGGATAGGCCTTGGTTTTTTCATATTATCCCTTCATGCATCCACTAAATGGTGATACCTATCTACATAACAACAAAGGAGGTTGTCACTTTGTATGAGAAAATTTAAACTTATGTGACAGCCATCGGTCTTGAGGTCAACGATCCACATTCAAACCTGGGCAATGTCTCTCACTGCTCATGCATTCAAGCATGCAAATGAGTAATGACGGATGGGATTGATATCTGTTGAATTCAAGATGGCCAAGATAAAATACTTTGCTCAAATTAATTTCACTCACAATGCAAAGGTAATCAAATGAGTCACTACAAATTTCTAGAGTGAACGAGGGTTTTCTTCTACAAAGTTAGGGTTTTTGATGTTGAGCTAGACAAGTAAGTAATTTGAACTATAGACTATGAATTAAAATCAATATTCTGAGTAGGGGTGGTTATAGCTAGTTCAAAGGGGAAGAAAACTGAGTTACATTGGGTATATGTTGCCAAATTTTTTGTAGAATTATTGCATATGTAGAATTTGATTGAAACCCTGGTTTTTGTAAGCCCTACACCCAAAAAATGGCCAAAACATCAAGTGGAAAGAGAAGGCCTCTAGATGAGTAGACAATTGCATTACTCCTAGGGTTAGGAAAGAGACCAAAGGTTGGTCTAGGGTTGGGGGATTTGGTAGATAAACTCTTTGATAGTAATAGTGGGTGTAGAGACCCCATTATCACATAATAGGGGTATACATTGTTTAAGCATGCTCATAGGAAGGCCTACTCAAAGAGACCAATTTGCAACATAGAGAATTTAGGTCTGGGAAAATTGCTGGTGCCCAATGTATTTATGAATATGGAATTAGTTAGGTAGCTCATTATGGCATACAACCCTAACATGAGGTATTTGTTCACAACAGGTGGTCAAAGCTTGTTTCCACTAGATAAAGATCAAATTTGCAAAGTCTTCCAATTGTACCCCAATGCACAATTACCAATGAACCTAGGTGCATTGAGTAGAGAGTATGAAATAAATAGGGATAGCTACAGAGTAAAGTGGCTACCATGCTTTAGGACAAGAGACATTTTTTAATCATACTTCCAAAAGACATATTTTTCCCTATTGTAGTTCCTTGGAATGGATAGTAAAATTTTCATCCCTATCAGCTTGATGGTGTTGGCAATAGATATTCAGAGCAGGGATGTAAATAGGCCCTATGACTTTACTGGATATGTGGTAGAGCAATTGAACAAGTCCCTTTGTGCAATTAAGAAGGATCCATTAGGTGCCAAGCACTTTAGGTACTATTCCCTCCTTTTGCACATGATTTTATATGTTGGAGTGCAAGAATGGCCATCACAGCTTAAAATTAGGCTTGTGGGAGAGAAAGGCATGATGCTACCAGTCCAAGAATGAACCTACATTTGGGATAAGGACTATAATCAGTCCAATTACTTTTCCTTCGAATATTTTTTTGTAAATCCTTTAAGAAAAGGACTATGCCTCCCCAAATATTAGGGATTATCAAAGGAGATATGAAGATTTTTAAGGCCAAGGGATCTCACCCCTAAAAAGGGAATTGATCATAATTGGGGTGAGTAGTTCTTCTACTTATATGCCACAGTAATTAGAGTAGATGGGACTCCAATGGCACCCCATGTGCTCCCTAAGTATTTCTTGGATAGAATTACATTCCTGGAGTTAATATGACAATTGAATAAGTCTAATAAGACTCATTTTTGAAACAATAAAAAGCATTCCCTCCTCCTTGGCTCAGTTGCATTCTCTGATTTTATTTCCTTTTCAAGTGATGGTATAGAGTTGATCAGGGAGAATTTTCTCCCTTTTAAGTTGAAGGTTGACAAGGTTAGGAGTTTTGACCTAGAGGGATTCATCAATAGGGAAATTGGAATTTACAAGTTATCTACCTACCCTCATTAGCCAAAAAACATTGAGGACATGATCAAGAATTTCACTTTAGAGAGTCAGGCATCCAGAAGGAGAAAATTGTGGGTTAAAATTCAAATTGCAGAAAACAAGAGGACGAGAGCAGATCCATCTTTCCAGGGATCATTTCTACACATAAGGGATCCCATAGTCAAAATGATGACTATGTTGGATAATGCCAACCAATTTTTGGCTAATGTTCCATGGGTGCCTCCAAGAACACCAAGTGCTTCTTCTTCTTCCAGAGTAGAGGTACCTCCAATTCCATAGCCTATTACCCCTTTGTAGTTAATTGCTCCAATGACTACATCTTTGGTGGATTATCCACTTGATCCAGAGGATATGAATGGGGATTCCCTCATAGTACAACAAATGCTCCCCCCTCCTAGGATTGATCCAAGTGGACAATTTTCATCAAAATTACCATCACCATGTCAAAGTGCTCAAAAAAATGAACCTAACACAGCTTGAATAGAGCCAAAAGGAGCTTGTACGCTCAAGATATGCCCAGTCAAAGTCAGGTCAAATAGGGTACTAAAGGCCAGTCACAAGGGAAAAAAATTGATTGTTTCATAATTGGATGAAAATGGTGTCAAAATGAAGAGCTCAATGAGATGATCCCAACACCACTCGTTTTGCCTAAATTAGAGCTTGTATGCAAAAGTTATGGTCGGTCAAAGTTGAAGGTTGACTAGGCTGACTAGACAGTACAATGTTGATGAAGAAAGTCGTACAATATGGATGAAGACATGGAAAAACTAGATCTGACACGTGGTGGATGAGTCATCATATGGATGTTGACATGGAGCTGACTGGGCATTTTGTATGCCGACATGGTGTTGACTATGTAGATGATGTGGAAGCTGACTGGATGCTGACAGGGCACTGACTGGGTATTAACTAGTCTTCAGTAGTGAATCATAGGGTGCCACGTGACCCAATCACAAGGCATCACATGGCACCCCTATCCTTCAGTTTTTGGTTGAATAGTTAGTTTGGTTTACCAAAATGATTATTGTTGGGGTCAAACCCCCCACCTCCATCCTTTAAGCAACGTTTTCCATGGATACAACATGCATTATGCGCTAAACATATGTAGACCTCGGTTAGTTTTGTTATATTTTCAAGATATTTTGGAAAAAAATAAGGTTGGTAGGTTTGACCCACTGACCTTCTATATACAAACCATGCCCCTAACCATTGTACCAATGAGTTCTCAGCGAAGTAAAAGGAGAGTGATTCATTTAAAGAAAATTTTAAGTTGGTTATGTTTAAACTTTAAATATTAACCCCTCTTATTAGAAGATAAACCCTTCAACTATTATAGCTTGAACACATGAAACCATAAAGGGTTTAAAATGATTATTTATAAAGATTATAAAGGGTTATTAAGGATATTAAAATATTATTAAAAGGATATTAGTGATTTATCTTTGTAAATAGGGGGATTTTCAAAGATTTTTACTTGTAAATGGGGGATATGATTTATTTTGTAAATAATATGGTTATTAACCATATTGAGTAAATTTTATGTATAAAAATGGGGTATAGATTTGTGAGGAGTAATGGAAATCAGGAGAAAATTTGAAAAAAAATAGAGGAAGTGAACTCTCTGTGCAGGCGAAACTAGGTGAACGTTGCCAGAATGCTTGTACTTGAACGAGAGAATTTGTCTTCATTTTTTATGCAAGCAAGGTGGTTGATAACCTTCCTTCCAACTCAAAATGACCCAACACAACAAGGTAATCTTCCCTTGAACACACCAACACCCAATTGACCCTTAAGACACCACTAGAGGCTTCTAGCCTTCAAAAATCAACAAATGGATATATCTTTTGGAGAAGGCAATACAAAGGCCAACCAAACATCAATAAAGGTTCACCACAGACTCCAAAACAAAATCCCAAAAGGTTTCAAGTGCTTTCTTCACAACACCATTGAGAACCATTAAACCACCCTTGTTTTAGGCTACTAAATTAGCCCTATTTTTCAAAGGAAGTACTTCCTAGACTTCTTGTTTTTGTCAAAACTCCACAAATAGTCACTAGTTGTGTGCCAAAACACCCAATTCTACAATCATTTCCCAGATTCAAGAATCTTACAATGCTATCCCAAGAAACCCTCAATTTCAATGCAAATACCTAGGGTTCTATTGAATCTACCATCAACTGGGATTATCAAACTTCAAAAATTCATCCAACAGTCTCTATTAGGTTTGTACAGACTCCTCAAACCCTTACAAGATCATTTCCATCAACAATTCATCAAAACCCTTCATCAACCCACCATTTTCACAAGGAAAAAATACAATTACCATCCCTAGGGCTTCATTCCTTTTCACACAACTTGCTTCCCTTGCTGTCTAAAACATATGAACACCTACTCTAACACATAACATGCCATTCCACCGAGAAAAAGGATAGAACAATAGGTGGAATGGCTATGGCATCATTTAAATTACTATCAAACCCTTAACATTGTGATAACAAGCTGCTACAGAAAAATATTAAAAATCTCCCACAAATATGAGTGTTAGTCTTAGAATGGGTTCATTGGAAATTTAAAAACATGCTACAATAGAATACCATGAGTATCAAAGAATTGGTTGGTTGTACGAGATCATACAGCAGTGGTAAAGTACAAAAACACAGAAAATTTAGCAAAAAAATGTTTTATTTTGTTTGGAAGTTCTTCAATATAGCAACTAACAACCATCTTCGAGCCTTTTGAGGCTTCATATAGCCCTTACATTTGAATTCCAATCACTTCAATGTTCATAAATAATTTTTTAACTTCCTTAGACCCTTTATATTCCTAGAAAGTTGCAATTTTTATAATTTTTTATTGACAACATTACATCTTTTTTGTGCAACTTTTCCTAATTTGACACCTATGACTTGAAACCACCCAAATACATTGAAAATGGTATTTTTAGACCTTATTTAGCATAAAAATATTCAAACCACCCTAATCTACCCTTGACTCACTACTGACCATCAACTCCAATGATCAAATTTGCAAACAAGACTTAGGTTCTCCTACACCATACACCCCCACAGAAAAAGAACTCATGTCACATGGGAGTTTGCCTCTATTACTCCATGATTCATCTCTACTCCACACACTCCTTGACCTATAAACACATTTCTTTGATTCATATATAGTGACCTTGCCATCTACCCTGCATCTTTGTTTTTATTTTCATCCGCAACTGTCTTCATTCCAACATTCAGACCTGATGTCTACCCTCTTTATATTCTCTAATCAAAATTTGATGATGTCTCTATCTTGACACCTACAAACAAAAAATTGTTAGTAATCCTTTGATCTAACTTCCCCTTTGCTTCATACTCACACTTGCATCTACCCCTATTGGCTTGTCCATTTTGTTCTTTCATAACTATCATCAAACTTTTTGCTTTGTCAGCACCAAGCACCATCTTACTGCCCTTAAAACTCATTGTACCCACAATACCTATAGATTATTCAAGTTTTTCAACTTTATTGTCAACTAAAGAACACACCATGGTCCCTATCAACACATTTTCAAACCAATTCACTGTCAATTCACTCTTCAACCCTCCATTCATCTTTACATCTACTATCAGAAATTTCTCAAACCTTGAATTGTCTACAACACTTATCTTTTTGTCCTCATTCACAATTTCTACAAGCTCTTTTTTTCCACACATAATCACTTTTTCTTTAACTTTCTCATCTTCCACCAAAGGAGTTAAAAAAAACTTGCACCCATCCTTCATTAGTGTATAGGTGTTCTCTCTACCATCATATAAGGCTTGCCTATCATATTGCCAGGGTCTACCTAGGAGTAGGTGACAAAAATCCATAGGAAGAATATCACAAACTACACTATCTTTATAGCCCACAATCTGGAATTCAACAACTGCTTTTTCATTAACCAACAAAGACTGCCCATCACTCAACCATGATACTTTATATGGAAATTCATGAGGAATTTTTTGCATATTCAACTTACTCACCATCTCACTTGACACCATATTCTCAGTAGATCCAAAATCAATGACAAATCTACATACCTTATTCTTGCACTTACATGTGGTCTTGAAGAGGCTCTTTCTTTGCAATGGTTCCACCTCCTTGGCTGCCTTCAATACAATCTTTCTCATCATCAGCATTTCACCTATTTTAGGAGTAGCTCTTAAACTTGTAGAATGATTGCTTTCACACTCCTCTTCTTGAATGATTTTTTCTCTCCTATCAATCCTCTTTTCACCACTAGATGAACTACCAACCCTTTCAAGAAATTTCCAAAATGGATGACCATACTCATTACAAGTATAACATCTCCCTACAAAATCATTAAAATTTATGCCACCACTAAACCTACCTCTACCCCTAAAACCTCCTCTAGTATCAACACCTTGTTCCTTACCTCTATTTGAACCTTCTTATTCTTCCAATGGATACTTTGGTGTAGGGATTATTCCTCTCCCTCTTTTGCTAGTTCCTCTTCCTCTCATTGATTTCTCTTGACTTATTTTAAGCTTTTCCTCCACCCTGATTGCTAATTGGAAACATTCCTCAACAGATTTTGGGTTAGCAAAAACAAGTTCATTTTGTATATTAAATCTCAAACCACCTAGATTTCTAGCCACCTTTTCAGCCTCATCCTCATCCCTTCTTGACCTTATGCTTAGTTTGTAAAATTCATCAATGTAAGACTTGGCATCTAGATCTTTTTGTTTCAAACCTTACAACTTATTATACAATTGAACTTCATAATCCTTTAAGAAACTTACCTTTCAGTTTTTGCACCATCTTGCACCATGAAGTAATCCTTGATTTTCCTTGTTTTCTCCTCTTTGTTTGTTCATAGTCCCACCATAGAAGAGCATGACCTTTGAGTTTATTCTTTGCCACCTTCCCCATCTTCTCATTTGAAATGTCTTCACTTTCAAAGTAATTATCCATAGCAGCAATCCAATCAAGCAATTCTTCTTCATTTAAATTACCACCATACATAGGAAGATCAACTTTTACCTTCATTAAATCACCTTTCACTGCTTTGAGCATCTTCACCATCCTCTAATCCTAAGGGTCTAATTCCTCATCAAAATCTTCATATTCTTCATCATCATCCTTTGTTTCACTTTCTTCATTCTCATCTCTTCTTTTCTTTGTCTCCAAGGCAGAAAGCCTTGCCAACATAGCATTATGTGATTCCAGAAGCTTAGCATGCTTCTTTATCATATCCTACAACTCTCTAGTAGTACCAACACCCTTCAGAGGCATCTTCACCAATTTATCTTTTCACCTTCCAATCAATTTTCTTCAAACCTGCAAAAATCAATCAAATCACCAACAAAAGACCTTGTCCCTGAGCTCTGATACCACCTATGCAATCAAGGTGGTTGATAACCTTCCTTCCAACTCAAAATGACCCAACACAACAAGGAATTCTTCCCTTGAACACACCAACACCCAATGACCCTTAAGACACCACTAGAGGCTTCTAGCCTTCAAAACTCAAAAAATGGATATATCTTTTGGAGAAGTCCATAAAAATTCCAACCAAACATCAGTAAAGGTTTACCACATACCCCAAAACAAAATCCCAAAAGGTTTTAAGTGATTTCTTCACAACACCATTGAGAACCATTAAACCACCCTTGTTTTAGGCTACTAAATTAGCAATATTTTTCAATGGAAGTACTTCCTAGACTTCTTGTTTTTTGTCAAAACTCCACAAATAGTCACTAGTTGTGTTTCAAAACACCCAATTCCATAATCATTTCCCAGATTCAAGACTCTTACAACATTGTCCCAAGAAACCCTCAATTTTAATGCAAATACCTAGGGTTCTATTGAATCTACCATCAACCGGGCTTATCAAACTTCAAAAATGAATCCAACAGTCTCTATTAGGTCTGTACAGACTCCTCAAACCCTTACAAGATCATTTCCATCAATAATTCATCGAAACCCTTCATCAACCCACCATTTTCACAAGGAAAAAATACAGTTACCAGCCCTAGGGCTTCATTCCTTTTCACACAAATTGCTTCCCTCACTGTCTAAAACATATGAACACCTACTCTAACACATAACATTCCATTCCACTAAGAAATAGGTTAGAATAGTAGGTTTAATGGCTATGACATCATTTAAATTACTATCAAACCCTTAACATTGTGATAACAGGCTGCTACAGAAAAATATTAAAAATCTCCCACAAATCTAAGTGTTAGACTCTTAGAATGGATTCATTGGAAATTTAAAACATGCTAAAATAGAATACTATGAGTTTCAAATCATTGGATGGTTTTACGGGATCATATAGTAGTGGTAAAGTATAAAAACACAAAAAATTTAGCAGAAAAATGTTGTATTTTGTTTGGAATTTCTTCAATATAGCGACTAACAACCATCTTCGAGCCTTTTGAGGCTTCATATAGCCCTTAAATTTGAATTCCAATCACTCCAATATTCATAACTAACTTTTGAACTTCCTAGACCCTTCATATTCCTAGAAAGTTACATTTTTTACAATTTTTGATTGACAACATTACATCTTTTTTGCACAACTTTTCCTAATTTGACACCTATAACTTGAAACCACCCAAATAAATTGCAAATGGTATTTTTAGACCTTATTTAGCATAAACATATTCAAACCACCCTAATATAACCTTGACTCACTACTAACCATCAACTCCAATGATCAAATTTTCAAACAAGACTTAGGTGCTCCTACACCAATTTTCCTCATCGATCGAGGAGACTTTGTAAAGTTTTTTGGAGTAGAATTGAAGGATCATTCACTCTAATGAAGGGGAACCTAGAAACATAGCTAATTGGAAAACTTCATTATCATTTATTTTTCTGTCTTTTGTTTTTAGTTTCTCAATTTTTGTTGTTTCCTTTAATCATTTTAATGTCTTTTCAAACATTTGAAATTAAGCATTTCAATTACATTTTAATTCCTTCAAATTTATCATTGTAAATGTTAAGAAAACACATGCAATTGTAATATATCCTAAAATAGATCAAGGATGTTGATTGTGAGGCCCACTAATGATAGATTAGTCATCAATTTTTAAACTGGTGGGCATGTAGTCGATGATGTCAGGGCTAAGGTCTGTGAGGAGTTTTTGCAAGATGAACAATTCATCACCACCCAGGACTTTAAGGACTTAGTCCTTAAAAATAAAGGAGAGGATTTAAGATTAACTCTCCCAGCAAGCATCTTCTCTAAAATGGAGAAGAAGGAGACCATTGAGAAATTTTGGTAGAAGGTTAAGGAGGAGATGGATGCTATGACCCCTAATAGGGGTAGAGAATTGGTAAAGAAGGTAAGTTGTTTATTGTTTCTTGGTTGATACATCTCCCCAGCCATTACATTTGATTCCATAAGGAGGCATCAAGGTGAGAATCATTTTTTTGGATTAGAAGAGTAGGATAAGGACTTATACTTTGGTTTTGGATTCCACCCTGAGCATGAGACTCTAGCTATTTGATCAATTTTCTTAGAGACCAATAAGCCACAAGTAATAAGCAACCCAAATGAGCTTATAGGACATCTCATTTTTAGGATGGTTGGAGATACAAATGTAACTCAAGCAACCTCCTTAATAGTTAATGCAGCCCTTGTCACAGAGGCAACTATTAAGAAATTGCAAGTAGACCTTGATAAGGAAAATTCCTTAAACTAGAGACTTGAGCAGAGGATCAATACAATATAGAGGCTATTACCCCCTCCATAGCAGGTAAGTGAAGCACAAGACTCATTTGATAAGAATAAATTAGAGGTTGAGATAAATGAATTGAGAGACAGGTTAAAGCAGAGCACTATAGAGGCCAGGATAGCAAAGGAAGCATCAGTGAAGGTGGTCTTTGATTTGGTGGATAACATTTTGGGGTATAGGTTATCCAAGATCCTCTCTCAATATAACAAGGTATGGGATAGCTAAAAAACTTTGAAGGATGCATTATCTAACCATAATCAAATATGGATGAGGTTGAGATGCATGCATATTAAGTGGTACCAAGGAATTGAGGTGTTGAAATTACTTATCAACAATTCAAATTTCAATAATAGCTTGGTATCTAAAATTTAGGATAGGTCAGATTTATTGGATGACATGATTAGTCCATATTAAATATAGAGATATGATGAGGTAACTCAACACTTTTGAGGGCTTTGAGGAGTTCTAGAATCTATGTGGATAAGGCACTAGTCAATCTAATTCTCAAATTTTAAGTCTAAGACAAAATCAAATATAAAATCTAAACAATCTTTACTTTATTGTAATTTTCATTATGTTATGTTCCATCCCACACTACAGGTCATAATAGTTCATATAGAGGATATTAAATATGATTTAGCCCATCAAATACACATTTTTCAAATTAGTGTGAAGAAACTATTAGCAAAGGCATCGGTGAAAGTTGTTATTGTTGCATGATTTTATGGGGGAAACCACATTGGTTTTGCAGAGCCTAAAGTGTAGAGGAGAAACTATAAATCTATCTCTTGTTCATTGGCCATTGACGTACGGTTTATAAGTACAAGAGTTACATAATCTTTAGGATAACTTGGACAATCAATTGGAAGCACAAACATATTGTTTGGTTTATCATGGTATTGATAATGTTGATAATTCATTGGACATACAGGGTTTTTTATGTAGATTGGGTAGGTGACTTGGATAGTCAAAGGTCCACTAGCCGCTATGTGTTTAATTTGTTTGGAGGTGCAGTGAGTTCTATGAGTAAAATACAACCTACAATTTAATTTTATGCCACTAAAGTAGAGTATATGGCTACCACACATGCCTCTAAGGAGGCTATATGGTTATAGAGACTTGGTATTGGTATTAGTTTTCATTGCAGGATGGTGGGGATTGAATTTGACAATTAGAGTGCCATATGTTTTGCTAAGAATCCTATGTATCATGCTCATACTAAGCATGTTGATGTATAGTATCACTTTGTGTGAGAATTTTTTTAGAATGGATAGGAATTGATTAAAAAAGTAGACACTTTGGATAATATTGCATATTATCTCACAAAGCTAATAACCATGAATAAGTTCTCTATGTGTAAAAAGGCCATGGGCCTTGATCATTGTACTTGATTTTATGATTGATGTATCTTTATGGGTGTAATTTATAATGTATGATGTCAAGTGGGAGAATATTAGGATTTAGGTGACATCAACCTTGTAAATCCATTAATTAATTATTTTCGTAATGTCTTTTGTAAATTACCCATAAGAGGTAAAACCATTTAACCAACGGTGGTGAAAGAGCTCATGTAAAGATGAAGTTACTATTATCGTTTGTCTTTTGGGGAAAGGAAAAAATAGCTAGGTGTCTCATTTGGAATCTCTTATTTTTCAAGGGTTATGGAATCTATCATGAGTTGTAAGAGGATCTATGACAACTACAAAAACTATCATAAGGTGCTATGACAACTATGATAACATTTATGATAGCATTTATGATAGATTCCTTCCCTAAGTGCCCATACTTGAGAGATGCCTTATGATAGTTGTAAGAGCATCTTTAAGTTTTTATTTTGGGTGCATTTGGTGGTTGCAAGGAGGTAGGAATTGGGTTTCTCCAGGTGGTTTTTTTGCCTACTTTTTTGGTGATACCATAGTGGTATTCATCCCCACAATTTTCTATAAATTAGGGCCTTGATCTTGAGTTATGCATTTAGTTTTGTTCAATGTGTAGGCAACAGGGTGTTTCCTAACTCTACAGAGTTATTCAAAGAAGTGTATTACTATACTAATCTTTCTTGGATTATTAATATACTTTCCTCTCTCTTTATATGTTGGATTTTTTTCCCTTAGGGGTTTCTCCACATAAATCTAGTGTCATGTGTTATGGTTTTCTATTTCTTTCTTTGATTTTGTAATCACATACATTTAAGGGTTAATCTTTGGATTCAAATTTGCAATTATAGTTGGTTAAATTTATTAATACAAGATTTCTTCACTTTTTTTACAACAAATTGGTCCTAATTATATTCTTTCTTTATTTCTACATTTTATTCCATAAAATGTTCCCTAAGTTATATCTACAAAATGCCTTCTCTAAAAGAATTTTCTATAGAAATCACTATAGACCAAGATAAATTGGTTGAAATGGGTACAATTAAACCCTCTAAGCTGCATGCCTTGGTTATAAATTAGGGGAAAAAAGAATAAAAATGGTCTAGAAAACTGGATAAGAAATAAAATAACCAAGGAGAGAAGAAGAAGAAATAGCATAAACATGCTACTTCAAATGTAGCTAATCAGACACTTCATCAAAAGGTGAACAACCTAAGAAGGAGAAGGTCAAGAGTTCCTAATATAAAATTATTGACCATGATGAACACATGTTTAAAGAATAAAATTGATCACCTTACACATATTCTTAAAAGGAACGATATTAACGTGTCTGACTCAGTTAAATATGGTTCATTAGAAGGGTCTTCTAAGGGCACAAAGAAAAGTAAGAGGAAAAGAAAGGAAAAGGCCCTAATTTTTTTTGCTTCACAACCTAACACATGGATTATTGACTTGGTTTTTTCTCACCACATCGCCTCATCACATGATTATTTTACCTCCTTAGTTCCATGTTCTATTCCTACCATACTAATGGGTGATGAAACTCTTGTAGAAGTGCATGGGAGGGGTTCTATTGGTGTGGGTGAAGGAACATTTTAAGATGTTATTTATGTTCTGTTAGCTCTCAAAAACACAAGCAAGATACCTCAAGAGGTTGCCAGTCTCTTGATACGCTTCAGGGTAACAGAAAAGGTTGGAATAATACAACCTTCTACTCTTTAGGTGCTACAAACCTTGGTGGGTGTACCTCTCTGAATAATGTAGACTTAACTTGTAATCAATCTTCTTGTAACAACTTGTTCACAATGGCAGATGGGAGTGAACAATTATAATTCAACTTGAAAATGGTAACAATACTCTAGTCTAGATTCTAAAATGCTCAATTTTGAAAGATGTAAAGAGAATGAACAAATTCAAAATGATAAAATGCAGAGACCAGTGCCTTATTGGGTATGCTGAGTCAAATGAAATAAAATGAGCAACACTCTCTAGAGAAAACTCAAATTATCTGGCATATATTTTGTTTACAACTTGTATAAACATGCAAGACTGTGAATACTAAGCTCTACTTGAATAATCCAATTGAATCTTTCTGATTACTGTGATTAACTAAAAGGATTTAGTCTTTACTTGAAAGAACCAATCAACCAATCACACAAGTACAGCAAATGTGCACTAATAAAATGAATACAAACTTGTCATATCAATTTAAACAACCAGAAAGAGTCCATCTTGGAGACAGCTTAGTCATACTTTCATCAAATTCAATAGATAATTGAGACCAAAAATGTGTAGCAACATCAATTGACTTTCATAAATACCTCCGCTTTGAAAACATGCAACTTAATCTCTGATCTGATGAATCTATAGTACTGTATCTATCAGAAAATGCCTATTGTCTATCAAATAACTAATAGCTTATGACGATCCATTTTACAATTGAAAGAATGCTTATTTCTACCCAAGCATTTGAAGAAAATATCAAATTAAGAACTCATGTCGGCTCAACACAAAATTCGGGCACAAAATATGTCAGCCTACAATGGTCATCCAAACAGATTCATGTCGGCCTTAGTGATATATTTTTGTTATTCATTACTAAACAGTTGCCAAGACAGTCATGAAAGTATGTTGAAGGAAAAATAATGTTAATCATTATCTGCCTATGTTAACTATTCCTCATGCATCGTCGTGACCACCAGCATGCTATGTCAAAGTCAAGAAGTATAGCTTTTGTTCCCTTTATGTTTCGCTATAGCCTATCGTCGTCGGTGAGAAGTCATACAGATAACAGAATGCTTTATCGAAGAGTCTTTACCTTCAATTTATTGTTGTAACAACCTGTTAGTCATACCAAAGCCACATAGTATTCATTTGTTCCTGCTCTGCTTCGCTATAACACATAGGTATCGGGGAGACCATATACCAAGATCAAAATGCCAGGCCAAAAGGTGGTCACTTTTGTTTCACAATCACCATGACAAGGCAACACTTACTTTGAAAACCATCTCCCATCCGCTTTCGCTAAGACAATGCAGTGTTGGGGAGAGGTTGCATAGATTGTTCCAAGTTTTGCTGAGAGCCTCCCACTAAATCTCATGTAGGTGTGACCTAAAGATTCTTTTGCCAACAAGTGCCCATCATGAATGTCGCCATAACTTTCAATCTTCAGTGAGACGTCTTGTAGATAAAGTTGTTATACCAGAGCACACTGAACACCAATGTCGCCAAGAGAAAGTAGATATTACATCGAAAGCCACTTGAATAAAACATAACATTTTTTTGGTGAGACAATCCACACATCGCCATGACCCATCACCGAAGTCACCCAAGTCTCATCGAATCAGCCACTGAGAGGAAGTCCAAACATAAGGTTGGTGAGACTGAAGGTCACTCGCCAAGACCTTACAATGCCAGCAAGTGGGTTACACCAAAATTTATTTGGAAGAAAATTGTTTTGTGCTTCTTCGGTGAGACAAACTCACTTCACCGTGACACTATACCCAAGGCATTCAACTTATACCGATGAACCACAAAAATGCAAAGTTGGGGAAACAAGTGATATTCGGTAAGACACCACCCCAAGAGCCATAACATATGCCGAAGAGACCCACAGTGCACCTGTCGCTGAGACACCCAGAATTTGGCAAGACGCTAGCCCGACTACCAAGACAAATGCCGATAGAAGACACCACAATCGCCGAAACAACAAAAACATCTTGCTGATAAGCAACAGATGTTTTCTAACAAAAAAATAGATCGGAGAGACCCAAATGTTGTCATGTCGATACACTTGAAATAGAAGATATTAGCAGAAAAACATAGTGGGTCAGGGAGACAATGGGAGACCTATGCCGATATGAATCCAGATATGAAAAATGCATAACTCGAGTGATTCAATGGGGCAATATGGCAAAAAATAGATGAAATATGCATACGGTAGGACCAAATCTGGAAATTTATAAGTGAAATTATATGTAAAAATCATCAGATTTTTACAGTCCCAACAGTGGCTCCGTCTGGGGATGAATGATTGTCAAATCATTGCAAGAATCCAAAATCTTTGGTGAGCAAACTAGACACAAAATGATGAGCCATTGAGCAGCAATGGAATGAATGGTAATGGAAATGAATGTGAAGTGGGAATGAATGCAAAGTGAATGCAGGATGGAGGTGAATGGAAAATGAGAGTGGAATGGAGGTGGACGAAAACCTAAAACTATTGTGCATGGAAAATAATTTTTAAGAGGATACACAAGAGTTGTCCATGCACTGGCAACCCTTACTCCTCTGTATTGCTCAAGAGAAGAAAAACTTCAAGAATTTCCCATGAACAGGAAATTCCTGACCTTCACCAGCCATGTTTTGTAGAAAATATGAGTCTTCACCCTTCTTTCCAACAACAACAAAAGGTCCCAGCCAAAGAGCTTCAAATTTACCATGCTTTCCTTTCTCTTGACACCTTGCATTCCACATCAACACCAAATCATTCTCTTCAAACTTTATATTATTTTCCTTCTTGTCAAATAGATACTTCATCTGTGCTTGTAACTTTATATTTTAACTTTGGGCCTCTCTCCTTACTTCATCCAGTTCAGCAAGTTGTTACATTCTATCTTCCATAGGTTCAAGAACTTCCAAATCTTCCTATAAGACAAACTGATAGACTGGTAACAAATTTTGCAGAGGCATCCTGGCCTATGCTCTGTATACTAATTCAAATGGAGATTTTCCAATTTCCCTTTTCACAGTGATCCTATCAGCCCACACAGCCAATTTTAACTTTGAATCCCAAGCCTTCTTGTTATGTCCCAACATCCTCTTTATAATCTTCAAGAGACTCTTATTGCTGGACTCTGCTTGACCATTGGCTTGTGGATGATAAGGAGCTACATAAGAAATAGTAATGCCATACTTATCACAAAAGCATTTGAATTCATCTGACCTGAAGCACATCCCATTATCTGTGATTATCCTTAATGGTGTACCAAATCTGGTGATAATGTTGTCCATCAAAAAATTGGTTACAACTTTACTTATAGCCTGCTTGGTTGGGATTGCCTCCACCCATTTTGTAAAATAATCAGTGGCAACTAATATCCACCTATGTCCTCCACTTGACTTCTCCTGTATCTCTCCAATGAAATCAATTCCCCATTGATGAAAAGGGGCATCAGCCTGCAAAGGTCGAAGTGGCAAAGCACCCTGATACTTCAATATTCCAGAAAACTTTTGGCAAGCCTCACATTTTCTCACATGTGTAAAGGAATCATTAAAAACATTTGGCCAATAATAACCTGCCCTGAGAATTTTGTGTGCAGTTGTCTTTGCTGAATAATGACCTCCACAAACTCCTTCATGCATTTCCTTCAAAACATGCTTGGCCTGTGACTCATCCAGACATAATAACAATATGCCATCTCTATTTTTCCAAAACAGATCTCCATCCATGAAGACATACTTTGATGCCCGCAACTTCAAAGTTATCTTTTGGCTGTCACTCAATCCATCTGGAAACTTCATATATTTAAGATAATGCATAACATCAGTATACCAAGGAGTGTGTTCAATACTTGCAATTGCAGCCTCATCTTCAACATTGCAAATCTAATTTGCCTCAATATTGGTTTTTGTCATCAACCTAGCCAAGCCTTGGCCTCTTACCAGCCTAGTGATCTGTATCTCCATGTCAAATTCTTGAATCATGTTGATCCATCTGCATCTTTTCCCTGTAACTTCAAATTGTGTCAAAATATCCTTGACAGCAACATGAGGGACATAAGCAATCACCTTTGCTCCAGCAAGATATGGTCTAAATGCTTTTGTGGCCTTTACCAATGCAAAAGCCTATTTTTCCATTATGTCATACTTCAATTCAGATCCCTATAATGATTTACTAAAGAAGGACATAGGCTATTCATGACCATCATTATTCTTTTGTAACATAACAGCAGCAATAGTATGCATTGAGGCAAATGAAAAAATCTAAAAAGGATTTGTAAAATCTGGAGACTTTAGAATGGGAGCCTCTTTGATAGCCCTTTTGATAGACATAAAAGAATCCAAAGCTTCAGCAGTCCAATCCATTTTTTGTCCTTTCTTTAACATTTTTGATATGGGCTTAATGATCTCAGCAAAATTAGAAACAAATCTTCTAACAAAATTAATTTGACCAAAGAAAGATTGTATTGCTTTGACAGTTTTGGAAATAGGAATTTTAACAATAGCTTCCACCCTCTCAGGATCTATTCTAATTCCCTCTTTTGAAACAATATGCCCCAAGAGCTTACCCTCTATGACTACAAAATGACATTTCTTTGGATTTAAACTAATACCATATTCAAGAGCTTTAATAAATACCTTTTCAAGATGTTGCACATGATCTTCAGCCTTCTTCGAATAAGCAGTCAAGTCATCTTGATACACCACCATGATAACATTAATCAAATCAGCAAATGCTACATCCATGGCTCTTTGGAAAGTCGCTCCAACATTAGTGAGACCAAATGGAATTCTTATGTATACATATGTTCCCCAAGGAGTTGTGAATGTTGTCTTGTATTGCTCAGATTCCTTGACCTTAACCTGGTTGTATCCTGAAAACCCATCCATCATAGATAACAGCTCATAGCCTGCCACCTTATGCAATATGGCCTCCATATTGGTTAAAGGATAATTATCTTTGAGAGATGCCATATTTAAATTCCTGAAGTCCACACATAATCTGATATCACCATTCTTCTTCCTCACAGGAACCAAATTAGAAACCCATGTTGAATGCCTGATTGGTTTGATAATTCCTCCATCTTTGAGCTTTGTCAATTCTTCTTGCATTTTAGGCTCTAATGTTGGATTTATAGGTCTTTGCTTTTGTCTAAAAGGCTTGGAATATGGCTTCAATGGTATTTCATGCTGAAATAAATCTTCCTTGTATGCTTTCAGATCTTCATAAGACCAAGCAAAAAAATGCTTGTACTTTCTTAGCAACTCTATCAGCATTCTTCTAATTGCAGGGCTGATCTTCTTTCCAATGTATACCTTTCTTGGTGCTATCTCAATCCCCAAATTGACTTCTTCAATATCTTCTCTTCTGACTGGCATTTGTTTCATTAGAGATCTATCATTTCCATCATACAACCTCTCCAATGCCACCAGACCTTTGGGAAATTTATTTGTTTTGAGCTGCAATATCTCCTTGCCAAACATAGTTTGCTTCCCATCCACTTCTTCAACAAAAGCATTGAAATCAATTTCCTGAGCCTCATACTAATCTATACAATTGAGGAATTTCAAAAGGTGAGTATCATCATTGAAGACCTGCCAACTATAAACATTATCAGGAACAGCAAGTCTTGTCTTGAACTCAATCTGTGATACCCCAGCCAATGTGATATCATCTCTTTTCAGTGCCACATTTGCTAAAAAATCAGCCATTATGTTCTTTGATCTGTCAGTCCACTCAATTGAAAATGCACCAAATAATTCAATGGTATCCCATATAGCATTCCTATACTGTTTTAATCTTTTGCGTTTTGCTGCATATTTCGATTTGATCTGTGAAACAACTAACTCAGAATCACCCAAAATAGCCAGCAACTTAATCTTGTGTTTCACGGCTATGTTCAAGCCTGTCAATAAAGCTTCATACTCTGCCACATTGTTTGTACATTCAAATTCTAACAGAAAATAATATTTAAAATTAATACCTCCAGGCCAAACAAATATAATCCCAGCTCCATTACCTTCTTAGCTGCAGGCTCCATCAAAATACATCTTCCAGACATCATTGCAATTTTGTGCAGCATGTTTTTTAATTGGATCACTATTAGTTAATTCTGGCTGAGCTGGTTCAATCTTAAAACTTCCAAGATCAACATCATAGAAACAATTGATCTGATCTTGAGGCACATAATCAACAAGCTGGTTCATTCTTGGCTCTCTATACAACTTGACTTCCTGACCATTCACTGGTATTGTAGCATAAGATAAATCAAATTGAACATTTCCTCCTACAGCTGCAATCCACTGCCTTGACAAAATCATCCCAAATTGAGGAGTATCAATAACCGTTATATCTATATTATAAGCCACCTGTGGATAGGTGGCCAATTTGACTTCAACAACTCTCATAATGCCCACCACAGGTATTGGTCTATTATCCATTGCATAGCACTTCCCTTCACATGTATCAACCCACATGCCCAACTGCTTCATTACTCTGACTGGCATGATGTTTATAGTAGCACCAGAATCTATCATGCAGTTCCTCAGCAATTTGTTATTAATAAGCAGCGTAGTAAAGAAGGGATCAACTTGAGGAGGAGTTGATAATATATCACTCAAGCAGACTTCAGAATTATTTATTTTCTCCTACCTATTGACTGCTCTAACAGTTATTTTATTTTTAGCATTCACATGTTCTACATTCATTATCAATTGAACAGCAGTATCCCTATATTCTTTAATTTTCATCATCTCAAGTAGTGGAACAGACATTTTTACCTGGGACAATGCCTGAGTGAAATCAAAAGAGGATCTCTCCACCTTGACAGTCTTCTTTAATTTTGGTGCTTCTCTTTTGTTTTCTTCTTTTTCTTTTTTACTGGACTGGTCAGGCATTTGTATTTCTTTATTTAATTCCTTTACTTCCTCCTTTTGGCCTGGTTTTTGTTCAATTTTATCAAGCGCTTTTTTCCTAGCTTTTTTGTAATTTCCTGTGTTGCCTTTTGATCTTTTATAAAAATTCCTCCAGGGACTCCATATGGCTCATTTGCTTTTTTGTTTCTCAACCAGTATTGACTTTTGGCTTTCTTGACCGCAACAATAGTTATTCTCTCTATTTCATCTTTAGTGACTCTTCTAACATTACACTGAACAGGTGCCTCAACAGAATGTGGCTCTGTGTAATCCTCATTAGAATCATAAAAGATCTATTGTTTAGCCATATGGGCATTATACTTTTGATTGGACACATCATATTCATAGCCTTCATCCTCTGAAGATGAATTTCTTTCCTCAACATGGTGAAAAATATTTGAAGTCAAATACACCTTGTGATCTTCTCCATCATTCTCCATCAACATTCCCTCTTCATGCATCCTTTGAGCTACAACACAATAGTCTGGAGAATGTGGCTGATTACAAACTTCACAAAAGTAATTATTACTCACCATGTAAGTCCCTTTCTTGCTTAATGGATCTGGAGTTTCTTTATTTTTGGGCCTAGCTGCCATAGGTTTCCCATCTTTCTAGTTTGTATTGTAAAGAATATCATGCAACCTTGGCCTTTCATTCCTGTTCTCATTTCTGTATGTATTCTCTTGTCTGTACTGATAATTATTGCTTTGCTGAGGAGGCCTTGGGTTGTCTCTTTTATTAATTATACCAGCAGCCCTCCTATTGTTTTCAATTGTTAGTGCTATCTTCTGCGCTTTAGCCAAATCTCTTGGGGATCTACTTCTTAGTTCATACCCTATCTTAGGATCAAATTCATTTAAATCAACACTCAATGCAACAGAATCTGGCAACCTTGATCCAGGAGGTACTTTAGTATGCAACTTGTTGAATTTTCGGTTGAAGTCATAAATTGAATCATTCTTATTTTTCTGAATTCTCATTAATTCATTAAGAGCTGCATCTGAAGCATTTTGATTCCCATATTGCTCTAAGAGTTTGTCTTGAAATTCTTGGAGAGAATTAATTAAGAATACTGGCAGGCTGTTGAACCAATCCCTGACATCTTCAAGAAGTAACATCATGAACAGCTTCATGTGTAAATCTTCATAAGGCATATCTATGTCCTGAATGAAAATATTAAAACTCCTTAAATTTTCTTCAGCTGTAATTGCATTACTTCCTATAAATTTGGGCACCAAATTCCTCCAACTGCCATCCATAGGGTAAGGATACAACTGAAAACCAGCTAAATCAAATTGTCTGATCATGGTTGCATGCTGGTGAAGGGGAGGGATAGGTGGATGTTGATACTAAGGCATGTGATTATTGTACTGTGCATTATAATGTGGGATATAATTATGACCAGGAGGTGGATACATACCTGTATGTTGTGTAGGAATGTGAGGTGGACGATTTGGCTGCTTGTGGTGATTCCCTATCTAATTGTGAGGAGCATTTTGTTGATTGGAGGACCCTGCACTATGATCACCCTGCTTGTGAGGAGGGACATACTTTGGGCCACCAACCGTCTAATCAGAAATCTGGGCTTTCTGCAATTTAGCCTCTAGTTCCTTTATCTTCTTCTCTTTCAGTTCCAACTGTGCTTTTACTTCATCAGGAATTGAGAGCTCGTGGTTTCCTTTAGGAGTTTCGTGATTACCTTCCATCCTCTGATTGTATTCATGTTGAATTTTAATCTGTTCAACCCCTTGTTTAGCTCTAAACTCAGCCCATTTCTGAGCTTCAAACTCGGCCATCTACTGAGGATCGAGAGAAGAGAAAGGATTTCTTTTCTCTTCAAGGGTACAAAGTTCTGTGCTTGAATCATCTCTCCATATATCATAGCCATTATATGTTTCACAATGTGCTCTTGGTGCTTTACCTTTGTTTGTTATGCACATGTCCTCACCTTTTTCTTTTCCCTTATCAGCTCTATCATCTTTATGTGTCCATTTATTGATACCAGCAGGAGTTCCGGTATGACCTCCCCTGTACTGAGATCTTCTTCCATTCATGGTGAACAGATGCAAATATTTATGTCAGATTCACCACACTTTTATCAAAAATGAGAAAATAGTTTAATATTTTTTATTCCCAATGGTGTCTATGCAAGATTTATGACTCTATAGTTTAGGCTTTGATTCTGATTGCTCCCCAGCAGAGTCGCCAATTTGTTAGCTCTCAAAAATGCAGGCAAGATACCTCAAGAGGCTGCTAGTCTCCTGATATGCTTCAGGGTAATAGACAAGGTTGGAAGAATTCAACCTTCTACTCTTTAGGTGCTGCAAACCTTGGTGGGTGTACCTCTCTGAATAATGCAGACTTAACTTGTAATCAATCTTCTTGTAACAACTTGTTCACAATGGTAGATGGGAGTGAACAATTACAATTCAACTTGAAAATGGTAACAATACTCTAGTCTAGATTCTAAAATGCTCAATTTTGAAAGATGTAAAGAGAATGAACGAATTCAAAATGATAAAATGTAGAGACCAGTGCCTTATTGGGTATGTAGAGTCAAATGAAATCAAATGAGCAACACTCTCTGGAGAAAACTCAAATTATCTGGCATATATTCTGTTTACAACTTGTATAAACATGCAAGACTGTGAATACTAAGCTCTACTTGAATAATCCAATTGAATCTTTCTGATTACTGTGATTAACTAAAAGGATTTAGTCTTTACTTGAAAGAACCAATCAGCCAATCACACAAGTACAGCAAATGTGCACTGATAAATCGAATACAAACTTGTCATATCAATTTAAACAACTAGAAAGAGTCCATCTTGGATATAGCTTAGCCATACTTTCATCAAATTCAATAGATAATTGAGACCAAAAATGTGCAGCAACATCAATTGACTTTCATAAATACCTCCGCTTTGAAAACATGCAACTTAATCTCTGATCTAATGAATCTATAGTACTGTATCCATCAAAAAATGCCTACTGTCTATCAAATAACTAATAGCTTATGATGATCCATTTTACAATTGAAAGAATGCTTATTTATACCCAAGCATTTGAATAAAATATCAAATTGAGAACTCATGTCGGCCCAGCACAAAATTCGGGCCCAAAATATGTCGGCCTGCAACGGTCATCCAAACAGATTCATGTCGGCCTTAGTGATATATTTTTGTTATTCATTATTGAACAATCACCAAGATAGTCATGAAAGTATGTCGAAGGCAAAATAACGTTAATCTTTATTTTCCCATGTTAACTGTTCCTCATGCATCGCCATGACCACCAGCATGCTATGTCGAAGTCAAGAAGTACTACTTTTGTTCCCTTTATGTTTCACTATAGCCTATCACCGTTGGTGAGAAGTCATACAGATAACAGAATTCTTTATTGAATTCTTTACCTTCAATTTGTCGCTGTAACAACCCGTTAGTCATACCAAAGCCACATAGTATTCATTTGTTCCCGCTCTGCTTCGCTATAACACATAGGTATCGGGGAGACCATATACCGAGATCAAAATGCCAAGCTGAAAGGCGTTCACTTTTGTTTCACAGTAGCCGTGACAAGGCAACACTTACTCCAAAAACCATCTCCCATCCACTTTCGCTAAGACAATGCAGTGTCGGGGAGAGGTTACATAGATCGTTCCAAGTTTCGCCGAGAGCCTCCCACTTAATCTCATGTCGGTGTGACCTAAAGATTCTTTCGCCAACAAGTGCCCATCATGAATGTCGCCATAGCTTTCAATCTTCGGTGAGACATCTTGTAGATAAAGTTGTTATACTGGAGCACACCGAACACTGTCTATCGCCAAGAGAAAGCAAATATTACATCGAAAGCCACTTGAATAAAACATAACGTTCTGTTGGTGAGACAATCCACACATCACTATGACCCATCACCAAAGTCACCCAAGTCTCATCAAATCGGCCACCGAGAGGAAGCCCAAACGTAAGGTTGGTGAGACCGAAGGTCACTCGCCAAGACCTTACAACGCTAGCAAGTGGGTTACAGCGAAAGTTATTTGGAAGAAAATTGTTTTGTGCTTCTTCGATGAGACAAACTCACTTCGCCGTGACACTATACCGAAGGCATTCAACTTATACCAATGAACCACCAAAATGAAAAGTCAGGGAAACAAGTGATATTCAGTAAGACACCACCCCGAAAGCCATAACATATGCTGAAGAGACCCATAGTGCACCTGTCGATGAGACACCCAGAATTCGGCAAGACGCTAGCCCGACCGACAAGACAAATGCCGATAGAAGCCACCATGGTCGCCGAAACAATAGAAACATCTTGCTGATAGGCAACAGATGTTTGCTAGCAGAAAAACAAATCGGAGAGACCCAAATGTTATCATGCCAATACACCTTAAACAGAAGATATTAGCAGAAAAACATAGTAGGTCGGGAGACAATGGGAGACCTATGCCGATATGAATCCAGATATGAAAAATGCATAACTCGAGTGATTCAATGGGGAAATATGGCAAACAATAGATGAAATATGCATACGGTAGGACCAAATCTAGAAATTTATAAGTGAAATTATATGTAAAAATCATCAAATTTTTATAGTCCCAACATGTTCCATCATTTTCAACTAGTCGCCTATCTATTTATCAAATCATTCACATAGGCTCTAGAAATTAGGTTGAGTTCACACCAAATATTGTGTTAATCAGTGAAATGCATAGTGGGTCCACAATTGTCATGGTAAAATCAAATCATCAATCTATACATTATTATTTTTCTCATTTTTTTCTAACTCTCCTTCGACAACATTACTCATCCATTAAAATGAGGTGAGTTTTATGTGGCATCAATAGTTTTGCCACTTTAACTATCTCTACTTGTAATAGCTCAGCCAATAATATGTGGTTTCAAGGTTACCTTATATTCAATTTTTTGATGGAGTTTGTTAGGGATGCATTCTTGGTAAGAATCCTGAGAAAAATGTGGATAAAGGAAAATAATGGAGGGCTACATATCTACTAAAGTTAGTACATAGTGACTTGGAAAGACTATTTCCACATCCATCTTTCTGCAAGAACTAATATGTCTTGAAATTTATTGATGGTCTTTCCAAATACACAATTTTATTTTCTCAAATAAAAGTCTAAGGTATTTGATTCTTTTCAGGATTCAAATATTTTACAGAGAAACGATCAAGGAATTTCACCAAGATTTTGTATACAAATTATTGGGAATTAAGGTGTCTCAACCTTTGCAAGTTCCTAATATTGATTTATTTAATTAATTCTTTTATGTATGTAATTTTATGTTCATCTAATAATGTCACTTTGTGGGACCTACTTCGATCAGGTGGAAACTTACATGGTAGGTGACTAGGATGGAATGCATCCTAAATTGATGGAAATAGGAATCCCATTATGTGGACCCCATTGTTAGAAAAATTTGTGGCATGTATCATAATTTTTAATTGATTATGACTAATTATGATAGGATTATGATAGATCATGTCATATGACAACCATAAGAGTTGGAAATGGAAGTTGCTAGATAGGTGGGCCATTTGCATGAAGGAGGTGGTTGCATGTCAAGTATGACCATTTTCATGTTGAGATTGGAATAATTTTGGATAAGTATTTGAAGGTAAGTGCATTGCATGTCCATGTTGAGGCTGAGTGTTCTTCACCCTTTGATGGTGGAACTTTATATTGGTGGCACTTTATATTGATAGCTTGTTGGGAGTCTCATCTACTTGACTCATATGAGAACCACCATTTCATATGATGTGGGATGGTCTCTGGATTCATGCAAAAGACACATTAGTTGCATTGGAAAGTAGATAATAAAATTCCCCATTATATTCAAGGTACTCATTGTTATAGGATTCAGTATGCAACAAGTATGAATATTGATTTAGTGGGGCACAAAAATTTAGATTAGGAAAGCAATTCTCAATATCATAATTCTAATTCCAGATAATGCTTATCACTTGGTTGTGGTCTAGTTTGTTGGTCAAGCAAGAAGCAATGTGCAATTTCTCTTTTATGTACAAAGGTTGAGTATTGAGGGGAATTTAATGCCACCACTAAGGGTATTTGGCTTTAGAATATTCCAACTAAGATTAGAATTCCATTCAAAAATATTACCATAATATTTTGTGATAATTAGAGTGTGATACAAATCTCAAGGAATCCAATCCATCACTAGCATGAAAAACACATTGAGATTCATATGAACTACATTTGGGAGATGATTCAAGATAACATATTTGATCTTATGTACTATCCAACATCAAAGGAGATTACAAACATCTTCACCAAAACCTTCACTAAAAGAAAAAAATTTCATCTATGATCTTTGGGTGCAAAAATTGTCTACTTGAAGAGGGACTTCTTAGTCCTTCACTTTCTCTCTCTACTTTGGGGTTTTTTTCTCTCTATTTTGAGGGGGCTTCTTCTATTGGGGGCATCTCTTTATACATGGGTACGTCATAAGGATTCATTTTTAGGACCCATATTTTCACCCACCTAAGCTACGCTTAATGTGGGTGTTAGTGTAGGCTTTTTATGTTCTTTATGTTAGGGTATTTTTTTTCCTACACATATTGTTAAGATTTATTAGGTTATTTAGACTTGGTTATTATGAGGAAACATAGCATAATCCATAAATTACATATCACTCTCTCCCACACATGGGTAGTTGAATCTCACACCCTCTTTTATATTCATATGAAACCTCTCATAACCTTTAGTTTATCTTCATATGAGTAGCTGCAACCATGTGATTTGGCATTTACCAAGTAGGTAAAACTACCACCTATTTTGTGCAATTGGATTTAATACACCTCTTGGATGTATATGCCCCCATTTTTCTATTTATACATCACTCATCTATCATATCTGTTAGTCAAAACAAGTAATGTGAGCATTGATTATACTTTGTTACATTTTTTCTATTGAGTTCTCTTTTTAGGATTCTCTCTATATTTTTTTATTTTTATCTTTGATCTTCTATCAACTAGAGTGTGTGCAATCTATAATTGACATTAAATCCTACCTCTGATTCTCACTTCTTGCAAAATATAACATTGATGTCCATCTAAACTTCAACTTAAAAAGTGAAATGACTTGTTCACTTCATTTTTCTCACAAATAACCCTTTACAAGAAAAATTTTATATTTGTGGAAGTCTAATGCTTAATTGAACAAGATTTTTTTACATTTGTTCATAAGTCAAGTTCACTTGGAAAATCATAAATTCATACACTTATTACAACAACATTATGTCATAATTTTTTTTTAGATATTCCATTGGTAATTAAACACAATATTTGAGAAGTTGCACTATCATTCGGTTCAATTATGTTTTCTCATAGAATGTACAATGATAACGCTATCCCACCTTGCTATTGTCATCATCCCAAAGTGATCTCTTGATCCATGCTTACATCATGTTGACATCATCTTGTCCTTTGAGTGATGTCATTATTGGAACTTTTCATCTAAACCAAATATCAAAGCATTAATAGGTTAATAGGTTTAGTTCATGTGGACTCTCCCACATGAAAAAGTTGGAACCAAAATTCATGTAAATGATGAAATTGCAGAAAAATAACCCACAACTAGACAAGAGGCTCAAAACTTCATTGAAAGGTTCAATACACATGGAAAACCCCACATGTTTTGTAGTGTAGAAAATTGTTACCCCTAATAATTTCACACTAGGTATGACACCCTATTTAGCATGTAAAATGAATTACATTCATAATTTGTTCATTTAGGGGCCAGATTGGGAAAATATATTTAATTCCTGGTGCAGGAGCACCTTGTGCATTATATGCCTCTTATAGGCATTTTTTGTAAAATTTGAAGTTCATCATGTAAAACATGTAAAAAGGTTATGTCTAAGGTTATTTAGAATGTATTTGAGTATCCATTAGGTCTCTAGGGGGTCAATTATGTCAATTTTCAAAAAATGTTATTTTGTTGCACAAATTGCAAAACTTGAAAAACTTGCAAAAATGCAAAATTGCTAGAATGTGGAGTCATGAGGGAAAAGGGAAGGATTGGTCATTGTAGATGAAGGGTAATTTTCTTTAACTATTTGGAAACATCTTTATAAATTTTGAAAGGGGCAAAAAAATCGTTGGAGTTTTGTATTCTTGAAAAAATTAATAAATAAAAGTACCCTGTTCATAATTTGCAACATTTTCCTCAGTCATTTACTAGTAGTACAGTCCATACAATATTACCATGCCCTAATTTCTATTGTTCTTGATATTATAGTGATTTATCCTTCCCTTTAACTTGGTTTGGAGAGTTCTCATTGATTTCTTAACCTATCTTAAGTCTTTTTCTTGTAAACTATGTGAAACCCTCCATTTAGGGGGTTTGAGAGTCTAGAATGAAATCCATAACCATTCCACCATTTAGGGCTTGGTATAATGGTGGAATGGGTTAGAATAGGATGTTTTTCAATGTGTTTTTGTGTGTGTGGGTGCAGGGGAAGGAAAGAGTACAGAATTTGGTTGCTACCCTCTTAGATTTTTTTTATTTTTCTTCAAGAAATTGATGGTTACAAGTGAGTATTTGATGAAAGTGCATTCAAGGAGGCTGGAAGTTGGTTCCCAAAGCATATTTAGAAATAATTCAATATTTTTGAAGCATTTAAAAGGAGGTTTGAGGTTTGGAAAAATATTTTTTGTAAACCCTCTCTTTTAAGGCATATTTAAGCATTGAATGAGGGTTTAGTGAATTTTTGTATTAATGATTGAGTCCCTCAGAAAGAATGGCAGATTTGGTGGTTTTATGGTCTGATCTAAGACTATTTTGGGTTAAGAGTGGTTTTGGAGTTGTTTGAAAGGCACTTGCTTTGTATTGTAGGCCTAATTAGGGCTCATTTCCATTGGATAGTCAATGTTGTTGTTACACTTTGCAAAACAAGTATATCTGATCTTGAAGTATGTTGAAGTAGATCAAAATGGGTTTCAGAATATCCATTTAGGTTGTGACGATACAAAATTATTGAAGAAGAATCACCCATTTTAGGGGTTTGGAAACCTACTAGAAATATGATGTTTGACTGCTAGAAAGATTGAATCTGTGAAAACAATGATATAAGTGGTTGTTTTTGTTTGAAAAATATCAAAGTATTGATGTTAAAGTTGTCTCAAGGTTTGGGAAAAGTTCAGGAAGAAAAATTTGTTGATTGGATGATTTGAGCAATGAGGAATCAAGGTGCACAGTGGTGTCTTGGTTGTGAACATTGAAAGGATGGGTGATTTATAGTTTTCTAGTGGTGTTTTTGTTTTGAACTAGTCAAGTTAATAATGTTCAAGGTGTTTTTAGGCTTAGTGGTGAGTTGGTAACCTGATTTGGTGAATTGGTGTTTGGTAGCCTTGTGAAATTCAAATGAAATTGAAGAGATTTTTGATGAAATTTTAAGTGAATCAATGGTAAATTGTAACTTATCTTCTCAAGTTGTGTTTAGGGTCAAAATTACCCTTGAAGTTTGTTGATTTGTGTAGATGCTCTACATCAATTGGTATCAGAGCTAGTTGATTATGATAGTTGGTTAACTTGTTGTTGAGTTGTTGGTTGCGGGTGCTTGATCCATCTTAAAGTTGCAGAGAGGAAGAGTTGAAGTTGTGTGTTGGTTACAAACAAGTTGAGTTATGTGTTCACCATCCTCCAATGGGGATTAAGCTAGGGAGAAGGTGCATAGAGAGAGTGAGGCATCTTCCAGGATCTACTATTGGGTATGATGGATGGTTTGTTGAGTTTGTGTGGTGAGGTGGTGAGGGAGATGGATATCTTTCTAAAGAAGCACTTGAGTTTGTATCCATTTGAAGAGTTCAAAGTTAGTTTGAGATTACTCCACTAATGGGAGTAAATGAAAATATGATTGGTCAGATAATGTCAAAGATGAATTAGTTGAAAAGAGGAAGGGTTGCTTAGAAAATCAATGTGAAAGGATAGTCCTATGTCCTTTGGTTGAGAAAGAGTTAGAGGAGAGTTCAGTGCTAAGAAAGGACAGTCATGTGTCATTTTATTAATGATTTTAATGCAAAGCCAAGAGAAGACATATTTTGAGGTAGAAGGTGAAATGAAAAAAAAGTGGAAGACAAGAAAAAAGGAGTGAGTTTGAGTATACAAGAAGAGGAAAAGAGTGGAAAGTTAAGGATGAAGTTGGTGGAATATTATTGCGGGTATCAAGCAACGTTCTACATCAATTTCAGAGGTTGGAAAGCTCTGAGAATATACAAGGACAGTTTGTAAAGGAAAACCATAAAGACAAGTGAAGATAGAGTTGAAGGAAAAGACAAAGGAAGTGAAGGATTCAAGATTTCCAGATGAAGCAGTCCAAGACAAAGTTGATATGCCGATATGAAGAAGCAAGAATAAAGTAATTCAGTCCTCAAAGGGACTTGAGGAATTTTTCCAACTAGTTGTTTGGTGCAAGAGCACCTTGTGCATTATATGCCTCTAATAGGAATTTTTTGTAAAATTTGAAGTTCATCATGTAAAAAATGTAAAAAGGTCATGTTTAAGGTTATTTCAAATGTATTTGAGTCTCCATTAGGTTTCTAGGGGATCAATTATGTCAATTTGCAAAAAATACTATTTTGTTGCACAAATTACAAAACTTGCAAAACTACAAAATTGCTAGAATGCAAAGAGTCATGAGGGAAAAGGGAAGGATTGGTCATTGTAGATGAAGGGGAAGTTGCTTTAACTATTTGAAAACATCTTTATAAAGTTGGAAAGGGGCGAAAAAATCATTGGAGTTTTGTATTCTTGAACAAATTAATAAATAAAAGTACCATGTTCATAATTTGCAACATTTTCCTCTGTCATTTACTAGTTGTACAGTCCATACAATATTACCATGCCCTAGTTTCTATTTTTTTATAGTATAGTGATTTATCCTTCCCTTTAACTTGGTTTGGATAGTTCTCATTGAGTTCTTAACCTATTTCAAGTCCTTTTCTTGTAAATTGTGTGAAACCCTCCATTTAGGGGGTTTGAGAGTCTAGAATGAAATCCATAACCATTCCACCATTTAGGGCTTGATATAATGGTGGAATGGGTTAGAATAGGATTTTTTTCAATGTGTGTGTGTGTGTGCAAGTGCAGGGGAAGGAAAGAGTATAGAATTTGGTTGTTTCCCTCTTAAATTTTTTTGATTTTTCTTCAAGAAATTAATGGTTACAAGTGAGTATTTGATGAAAGTGCATTCAAGGAGGCTGGAAGTTGGTTCCTAGAGCATATGTAGACATAATTAAATAGGTTTTAAGCATTTACAAGGAGGTTTGAGGTTTGGAAAGTTAATCTTCTGTAAACCCTCTCTTTTAAGGCATAGTTTAAGCATTGAATGAAGGTTTAGTCAATTTTTGTATTAATGATTGAGTCCTTGAGAAAGAATGGTAGATTTGGTGGTTTTATAGTCGGATCTAATTTTTTTTGGGTTAAGAGTGGTTTTGGAGTTGTTTGAAAGGAACTTGCTTTGTATTGTAGGCCTAATTAGGGCTCATTTTCGTTGGACAGTCAATGTTGTTGTTACACTTTGTAAAACAAGTACATCTAATCTTGAAGTATGTTGAAGTAGATCAAAAAGTGTTTCAAAATATTCATTTAGGTTGTGAGGTTACAAAATTGTTGAAAAAGAATCACCCATTTTAGGGGTTTGGAAACCTATTAGAAATATGGTGTTTTGACTGCTAGAAAGAGTGAATATATGAGAACAATGATATAAGTGGTTGTTTTTGTTTGAAAACTATCAAAGTATTGATGATAAAGTTGTCTCAAGGTTTGGGAAAAGTTTAGGAAGCAAAACTTGTTGATTGGATGATTTGAGCAATGAGGAATCAAGGTGCACAATGGTGTCTTGGTTGTGAACATTGAAAGGATGAGTGATTCAGAGTTTTCCAGTGGTGTTTTTGTTTTGAACCAGTCAAGTTAATAATTTTGAAGGTGTTTTTAGGGTCAGTGGAGATTTGGTAACTTGATTTGGTGAATTGGTGTTTGGTAGCCTTGTGAAATTCAAGTGAAATTAAAGAGATTTTTGATGAAAGTTTAAGTGAATCAATGGTAAATTGTAACTGATCTTCTCAAGTTGTATTTAGGGTCAGAAGTGCCCTTGAATTTTGTTGATTTTTGTATATTCTCTACATCAATTCCCTGACATCCCTAGTTTATAGAGTGAAAAACAGCTGGACAAGGGTGTTGGGCGCCCTAGTCTTGGGAATGTGCTTTTCAAAAGTTATAAACTCTAATGTCAACCTTTGATATCTTTAAAGTGATGTTTGGTCGACCTAGGTCCAAAAATCAATTGGGATACAAATATAAAAAAAATTTCCCCTCATTTCAATTCCCACAACTATCATTATGCACTATGAAAAATTATGAACTATTTATACTCTAATTATGAAGATACATGCAAGTTCCTCTCTACATTCTTGCAACAGGTCTCTATTTTTTTATGTGGACTAACCCTTGTAGGTGGTCAAGTAAATTTATTCCTTCTTCAACTTTTTGTGGAAATCTATGGTGTGACATCTCTTCAACAAGGGTTTTATACCTTAGGCAACTTTATCTTATGTTATTCATTTATTACAACCATTATTTGTTTACTTTTCCTTTGTCCCCGTGAGTGTGTGTGATTTATATCACCATTATCATTACTTTTTTGGAGGTGGGAACACCAACATAGGGGTTTGATTGAGGAAAACTCATATGCAATATTGTAACTATTAACATGTAGGATTGCACCCAAATGTAAAGCTAAAAAGCTCAGTAATCTCGTGTAACATGGAAACACCTTCAAGCATGTGGGTTGCTCATAATGAAGGTGAATCTCTAAATTTTGGTCTAGTTCCCCTTTTGATCTCCTAGAAACTATTGACTTTGATGGAAAAAAAAGGAAGAAGGATAACTTGTCTGAAATGGAAAATTAAATCTAGGAGGTCATGCACCGATAATGTAACTAACTTGAAAAAATGGCTCATAACTATCATTTAGAGAATATATTTACACAACTCATTTTGGTCAATTTAATCACATAAGTAATTCATAAAAGTGCTTGCAAGATCTATGTCCTTGAAGGAAAATAGTTTTTTCACAACACAAAATGCATGATAAAACAAAGGCACAATTTATAACCTGTGATGGTTATCTTCTTTTGTGTATATGCAATGATGAACAAGACAAAAATTTAAAGGTTTTTTCATAAAATGCATTAATTTTACATTAAATCAATCAAAATATGACAAAACACCTGAAATTGAGAAGGTAATACTTGATTGTATTGAAGAATGGAAGGAGACTTCTGCAAAATACCATGTTAGAGCTAAAAAAATCCACCTTAGTTTTCACATGCCCTCATTTTTATTTCTCATTTCATTTCCATCATAAGCCCCATTACCCTTGATCTTTTACTATATTTGGCACAAAACATAAAACATTCCTAATGTATATATCTCTTTAACCTACCTTAATAAATAAAATAAAGTCTCTAATTAGCACTTTGAGATAAGTCCCCTTTTTTAAGGTCCTTCCTTGGTGACAAAGTATATTGCCAAGACAATACTATAGACACCTAAAAATATCCTCTTACGATACCTTGTCACAACATCGCATCATTTAGACACCTTGTAGCATGTTTTTCCCTAGGTACCCATGTCATCACCTAATTAGTTAAATAAATTTTATTTATTTGACTAATTTTATTTATTCCCTATTTATCCATAATCCCTTCTTCTATGATTAAATAAATATTTATTTCTTTAATTATTCATGACCATTTATCCTCTCTAATTAAATAATTATTTGAATTGTTTAATTAGTCATTTATCTATTCTCCTATAATTAAATAAATCTTTATTTATTTAATTATCTTTTTCACCTTCATCTATAGTTAAATAATGATTTTACATTATTTAATTATCTTTCCACATCATCCCTATCCTTTATTAGATAATGATTTATCATTTAATTAGTTTATCATGTCATTATCCTTCTCATCTTTTTTGGGATTTATTTCCTTTAAAAGAGAAAATCAAAATCTTTCTATCTTTTCAAATCTTATCTTATCTTGTTTTATTTCCTCTTTGATCAAATAAAGCAAAAAATCAAATCTTATAGAATCTTCTTCTCCATCCACATCGAAACTCTATAAATACAGCCTCTCACAAGCCATTTGGGAGTAGCTTTTGAGTAACCTTACTCTGTCAAATTATCCCTACAATCTTTCATCATATTTCATCCATCATCCTCCATCTTCAAACCTTCGCTATATTGTTATGTTGTTGAAGTGAGCAACCAACATTCCTTCCATAATCAAATCCTTCGAAATCTTGCATTCTTATGCAAGATTGAGAAGAACAATGGAGCGAATCCCTATTAATATGCATGTGTGTTTAGATTAAATACTTGTTTTGCATGTGTGTATGTTTTTCAAGTAACTTCATTGAGGATGGTGAAAATCTTAATCTTAATCTCATAAGATTTTAGAATAAAAGTTTTCCTCCGTCTACATTGGTGAACCTGACATATTTTGGTTTTAATTCATAGCTTTGATAGTTTCATTTAAGCATATTCATTGATTTGCTTTCACATGGCTTTCTCACAAGTTTGACATTCTTAAATGTATAAGAATTGAATGTTTGTCAAGTTTCACAAAGATAAAAATAAGTCTTGTGATTTGCGAACATGGAATATTTGCAGCATATCCGCAATTTTTGATGCACCTACTTTGCATTCATAAACTTCTCAGCTGTGTTATCATTTGGCGAAATACCTTTTAGAGGCCAAATTGGAGACACCTGCTCTAGCAAATGAATTTTCACTAATGAGTCTAAATTTGTTGATTCGCATGGGGTGAGGCATTATTTTTTCTTATCCTCTTTTCTCATATCTATGAAACTCCACCTTGTCTGCTGGACCATGTCCTTTCTACCACTGGCCTTTGCTTTACCTCCCGCTATGTCAACTTGTCTCCAGGGATTTGGACAACTTTTCAAACCAAATATTTAGCCGCTTGTCTTCCCACTTCTCATAAATCTCTTCGTAGCCCTCGGATTTAATTCATACTATCACTCCCATCAATTACTCATTGCATGTTGTTGAGTCTCGCCTTCATCATTGTCCACTACTTGCTCCTCGTTGGTCGCTGGTTGTTATTTCTCCATTTCTCCTGTTGTAACCATAGTCACAATACCCAACATCTTCAATATATTCACACTTGAACATTTCCAAATCTCCAACTGTGATGAGTGCAGCATCAAACAAAAAAAAAAGAAAAAACAAGAAATCTAACTTGAAAGCCTTCATCGTATGCCATTTTCCAACGTAAATGTTTCCTTAGGATAGGTTGTTAGATTTTCCAACGTAAATAAGATTTTAGAATCTTAATCTTAATTTGAAGTTATTTTCTTTAAGATCTCACATAGGTTTAGTTTTAGTTTAATAATGAGTTTTGTTCATTAGATAAATTTTAGTTTTTGATAAAGTAGATTAATTTCAGATTAGTACTAATTTAGATTAATTTTAGATTAGACTAATTTAGATTAGTTTTTAATTTATATCAGTTTTAGTTTATTTTAGTATATATTTTCTTTCCTTTTTCTTTTTTTTTAAACTTAAGATTTATATTTTTCTGATTTTTTTAGATTTGATTTAATTTAGATTCTTTCTCATTTAGATTTTAGATATAGATTCTAATTTAACTTAGATTTAAGTTTCTAATTTAACTTACTTTTAAGTTTCTAATTTTAGATTTAAGTTTTGTTTAGATTTAGATTTTGTTTTATGATA
>VDFB02331461.1:0-30284 GCA_007258455.2 Sequoia sempervirens | reverse complement strand
GGACTTGCCTTTGCCAACATCCTTGGCAGTAAATGCTTGTTCAACACTTGGAGAGTCATTGCTGCTCCCAAATTGCTTCTTCCACCGATCCTGCTGCAAAAGCTTGTTGCACATCTCATCAAACTTCAAGTCAACATTGGTGGATGTAATGTTGAGCATTTCGATGAAATGCTCGTAGGAACGTGGCAAACTTTTCAAAGTGATCACCACCATATCCTCCTCTTCTACCTTACGACCAATGGCCTCCAATTGATCACAAATATTTTTTACTTTCATCAAGTGCTCCTGCAAAGACACTTGGTCATCCATCATAATAGAAAAGAGCATATTCTTCAGAAAGAAAGCCCTTCCCTTGTTTGAGGTCTCATGAAGATCTTTCAAATGCTTCCAGATCTCTGCAGCAGATTTACCAAATGGTATTTTTGGTAACATCTCATCAATGACAGATAATTTTTTTAAGAAAAAATTCGAAAAGTCTATACAATTTTTTTTTTTTTTTAAATTTTCCCAGAAATTGTCAAAACTGGCCTTCTCGCCCGTAGCCAATTTAAGCTTCCATTAGCCTATTCTAGTTCCCTTAGGCTAAGTGGATTTGGTTAGGGGACTTGGTGCCTTGAGATGAGTTTTTTGGGTTTTTCTAGGTTTTTTCTAGTGGTGATAGCTATTTTTAGTAAGTTTTGGTTGAGCTTCGTTTGGACTAGTTTGGTGTTGTGACTCACTATTTTTAGTAAGTGCTATTTTTACTATTTGGTCTCGACTCCATTCATCCAACAGCTTAGTGCAAAATTTTTATTTTCGGCAGGGGTGAGTTCTCTCGGTGGTCAGAATTAATATTTGTTTATTTGCCACTTAAGTCTATAAAGTTGTTATTTTAACTAAGTGAGAAGGGGTGTGGGTTATAAAAGGTCCCCTTGGCCTAGTAAAGTAAAGTTTTTTAAGAGGGGACAATGTTACTTCATGGGACGCCTAGAAAGAAGTCTATATTTCATATTTTTTAATGCTTAATATAATCTACAGGCTTTTGCCTTCTGCTCAAAAAAAAAAAAATGTGCCTCAAAAGGTGGATGCCCTTGGTGGGGAAATTTCATGTTAATTTTAAAAATTTAGTGTTAATCTTTGGAGAGCAAGGAGGGGTGTGGGCTTTTGGAGGGAAAGGTGATTTGAAAAAAGAGTTGCCCTAATTCTTCCCTCTTTCTCTATTTAATCCTTTTGGAGTTCTCATTTGAAGGTGTGAACTTTTGGCAACTTAAGGAGACTCTGCTGGATTGTTTCCAGAATTCGTATACTGTTGGTTGAGGACGAAAACCCTCATCTCTAGTTGCTGGTTTCAGTGGTGAGAGACCCACCCTAGCTGGTTGGTGTCTGGTTTGAAGATTTTCAGTGTTTTGTCTTGCTGGTTGAGCATTTTGGCGCTGGGAAATGAAGATATGTTCAGTCTTTCGAGTTGGGTTTGGAGTTAGGTTTTTCTTGTGCGGGATTTGCATTTTGGTGTGAGTTTTTAGCTGTTTCTATCCTTTTTTCTGAGGTCTGATACAAAATCCAGAGGTCTGATACTTCCATTTTCTGAGCAACTGGAAAGTACGAAACAGCTCCTATCTCCGTGTGATGAAAGTATATTGATCTTGGTATTGTCTCATTAGCTTCCTCATAGCTGGCGCTACCTTTTGAGCGTTCTTTTGTGGGTTTTGGAAGAGTACTGATTTTACTAGGTAAATCACCCTCCTAGGGAGCTGCGCCATGTTTGGTCTTCACACCAAGTTCTGGTGAGTTTTTCTGATGACTGCAAACTGCTATTTAAGGTGCCCTAACAGGTTTGATATAAGTTCATGAACTTCTGATTATTGTTACTGAAATGAATGTTATTAATCTTTGATGTATTTTCCCTATATTTCCTTGCAAGATTGTGAATTTATTCCATGTATGAACTCATTATGGTGAATGGAAAATAAAACAAATATTTCTGCATATCCTTCCTATTCTTCAAATCAAAAAACAATAAAAATCAGGGGTATACATTACAATCTATATTCAACAAGGCCAAAAGCATCACCAAATTTATCTACAATCACATGAGGGTGTTACATATGATGTATACCTTCACAAATGGGAAGGATCTTTTTGGGCCAGAAGCCATGAGATTTTCCACACACTTCCTAGTGTTATAGATTCTTTGTGGCTAAGAGATGAACTTGCAACAAATGTATGTTTCAAATAAGTGGTTACGATTTGGCTTTGCTAATCATATAGCCGGTCAAAACATGGTAGAAGATGTTTTTGTTGCATGTTTTTGGACAGAGGTCAAGGTGATTTGTTATTTTTTGAACCTCTAGTTAGAGTGTTGTGGCTAGTTGATACAGAGAAATCCCTAATGGGTAACTTGTATGAGGCCATGGGTAGAGCCAAAGTGGCTATTAACGTGAGGATGAACTATGAGATGAGTAGGCACATGTAAATATAGGAGGTTATCAATGCAAGATGCGAGTGACAGATGCGTTTTGCCCTTATGCCATAGGGTACTTACTCAATCCAACTTTATTTTGTAGTGACTCCTTTAGGTTGAAGAGGTGAATGAGGGCCTATTCCAATGCATTGAGAGATTTTTCTTTGAATCACTAGAATAATAGATAGCCATTGTAGAGATGCTAACATATTAGTATGGAAATAGATTGTTTGCCATTCGGTGTTTTAGAAGGCAAGACCATTTGAAATTAGGTAATTTGGAATTTGCAATCAAATTTTCATTTCATTTCTCTCACAAAGTTTAAAGTAAGTTGTTTTGTTTAAAAAATGAAATTCTCTAAGTAGAATGTTGATAAAAAATATTTTTTCATAGTTTAATGGTAGATATTTTTGGCTAAGAGGCCCAAAAATTAAGACAGATTATGGTACACATTTTGAGCCAACCTTGTAGTTCGTGTTCTTGTGAGTGATCTTGGAATGTGTTTGAACTCATAGACTTCAAGAAACACTGGCATTTGAATTAAAAACAAATGCATGATTTTGTTTTTGTTTTTGTAATTTTTAATTATTGTTTTCTTGCAATTTGCTATTTTTTCGTTTTGTATGGGATTTTAAACTACTGCATTCAGATTAATTATATTAGGGAGTGTCAAGGATGATCAACCAAATGACCTTTACGAGATCCATCTTGATTTGGAGTAGTTTGTTGATGTAGAGGAGCCACATGACAGGGAAGACTTTGATATCTTTTGTATGTCCAATGTATTTAATGAAGATCAATTGAATCAACTTAGGAAGGAGTATAATGTGGATCTTTATCATTAGGTACTGCAACACCTTGGTGGATTGTATTTCATAGTAGCTAGCCTTGTTGGTTTTGTTTGCCATGTGTTTCTTTGTAGTTTGTCACTTTATAGCTTGACAATTTGTGTTTTGTAATTTGTGGTTGATTTTGAGAGTTTGAACTTTGAAGTAGAACTATGTACTAAAATACTATGTAGTGTGCACTATAAACAAGGATCTCAAATTCAACAAGAAAAATACATCTTTTAAAATTAATGGTGTATGCTCTCCTTTACTTTCTTTCTCACTCTATATGTGATTAGGATGACATTAAATATTAAAAATCATAAATTATTTCTGCCTATCTCTCTCTTTGCAATTTGAATTAAAAACAAATGCATGATTTTGTTTTTGTTTTTGTAATTTTTAATTATTGTTTTCTTGCAATTTGCTCTTTTTTTGTTTTGTATGGGATTGTAAACTACTGCATTCAGATTAATTATATTAGGGAATGTCAAGGATGATCAACCAAATGACCTTTACGAGATCTATCTTGATTTGGAGTAGTTTGTTGATGTAGAGGAGCCACATGGCAGGGAAGACTTTGATATCTTTGATATGTCCAATGTATTTAATGAAGATTGATTGAATCAACTTAGGAAGGAGTATAATGTGGATCTTTATCATTAGGTACTGCAACACCTTGGTGGATTGTATTTCATGGTAGCTAGCCTTGTTGGTTATGTTTGCTATGTGTTTCTTTGTAGTTTGTCATTTTATAGCTTGACATTTGTGTTTTGTAGTTTGTGATTGATTTTGAGAGTTTGAACTTTGAAGTAGAACTATGTACTAAAACACTATGTAGTGTGCACTATAAACAAGGATCTCAAATTCAACAAGAAAAATACATATTTTAAAATTAATGGTGTATTCTCTCCTTTACTTTCTTTCTCACTCTATATGTGATTAGGATGACATTAAATATTAAAAATCATAAATTATTTATCCCTATCTCTCTCTGACTTTTTCTGCATTTTTGGGGTTTCCAATATTTCTTGATATTTTCACAGTATTTTTAAATAGAAATTAAAAATATTTTTCTCATTTGGTTTGCTGAGATATTCCCAAGAAAGATATTTGCTCTATGGAATTAATAATAAAGTCCATGAGTGTAAGAAAAGAACAAGAATATGTGCTTACTAAGAGTTATGGAAACAAGAATCGAATATAAACAATATGAAAGTTAGTGCGATTCATTTGGGCATTAACCCTGGTAAATATACATTACAAGTTACAAATGCATTGTACACATAACTGAGTAGTACACCACAAGCATTGGTAACTTAAAAGGGACTCGTCTTGATGGCATTTTCACTTAAACGTCGTCTATAGAATACAACTTGAAGTGTCAAAGGAGGGTGTCATTAATAAGCTGAATATCTTGAAAGAAGAGGGGCCTTAACATATCCCCCTTAATAACACCTTCTGACATTTTGAGCAAGTCCTGCAACCAGTCACATCTTCACCACAACAGAGGATATGCAATCTGAAATATCAATTGAACTCACAGGGTAAAATTGCACGCAGTTCCACAATTAAAGCTCCTCTATGCCCTGCCTCAGAAATAAACAATTCTGCTGCTCACATGCCTCATTACTGGGACTGGATCAAACCATAGGCAAACCTTTGCTTTCCACGAAGAGTGGCATATATATCCCACTTTTTTTTATTGTGAATAAAAACCAATTCTCATCTGAATTGAGTGAAATAATGGTCTGCAGTTTGTTACAAAGGAACCATCTTGACATAGTGTCACCCTCCTGAACAAACATTTTCTTCAAGAAATAGGAATATCATATAATAAGCTCAATTGGTGGGTGCAGCCTCGTTTACAATTGTAGGTTTGTCACATTCATCCTTTAGAGTCCCAACTGATCATGCAAAACCTGAGACAACTTCATCATCTTCAACTAGCAATATATACTCCAAAAATGCAAATCAATGCCTTCTTAACTACAATGACAATTAAATCCTGTGCACAAGGGCCTAAAGCCTACAATCTCTAAAGATAATTACTAAAAAAGAAAGCAAGTTACTGGAAATCAGATTTTCAGGAAAACAAAATTACTGAAACGGTTTGTGAATCTCATACTAAGTCCATCATCATTTGCACCCCACAATGCCAGTGAAGGGATAACACATGGCAAAATGTCAGCCCTGATATGGTGTATTGGACATAATTTTTCAATTAATGAACAGTCCATGCAATTTGCAAATGCTCACTAATCTGCATAATCCAAATATCCATGCCAGTGAACTGAAACAAAGCACTAGAATACCAATGACTTGATTTACCATAGTATTCTAGATTTGGGCCTTACAACCTTGAAAAGTTCACCTAATCAACACATCATATTTTGAATGACAACAACCATGGATAACTGAATTTCTTCCTGAACCAATTCTTGCAAGTAAAGATAAAATAATAATGTTGACTCCAGGGTATGGCCACCCCACAAGACCACATATCCATCAAATGCAGTAGAAAGACCTTAAATGATGAGAAATACTCCCATCTGCAACAATGCCATCTCAATTATTGGCTCCACCACCCCAAGAAAAATAACATCCATCTAGTTGTTGATCAAGTTGATTGATATACCCCCTGACACCCTGGAAATGGGAGTCTCATGTCTCAAATCAACATCACCCAACATGGTGGGCTAAAATACAGATCCTTTTCCTCTTAACACCTGAGATGATGCAGTATCATCTAACACAGCCTCATAAACACTTGAAAGATCCTGAAAAGTCACATCTAAAGGAGAACCTCTAAAATAGAACTAGGTGTCTTATCTTCATTTGCACCAAATAATTGGACAATAGTGGGAGTTGCAATGCACGTTGATGCATCCTAAAATGAAGCCATCTCATCAAATATGACATCTCTTTGAATGATGATTTGGCTATTGCCAGGATCCCATGATTGTCAGGCCTTGGTATTCTTTGCATAGATTGCCATTGTGCACTTGTGATTCTTAGAATCAAGATTTTTCCTCATTTCATATGGAATATGGACCCAAGCTACAATCAAACATTTTATAGTGAACAAAACTTGGCTTCCTACCACACCATTGTAATTATACTGCCACGTCACAAACAACTTCCATAGGAACCTTGTTAAGATTGTAAATAGAATAAAAGACAGCTTTGCACAATGAACTTGCTATCTCAAACCACGCAGATCCATCATGGTGAGCTCCTCTTGTTCCACAACCAAAAAGGAGCTCAATCAATAAAAGACAGAGTCTTGCCTTCTTCTCTTATTGAAGTTCAATTAGAGAAAAATGTGGGAGAAAATGAATCATATGGGGCTTCAAGTTCTCAAGGATGATCTTAATGATCTCACCATCCTTTTTTCATACTCCTTGCTGCACTCCTCCAATTGAAATAGATAATCCTTCACATGAGCTAGATAGTCCACAATTTTGTCAGATACTAATGGATCAAATGCATATGGTTCATGATTGAACCTGTAATCTTGTATTCATAAATATTTTGGAACACCTTCTTCAGTAGATATAATATATTATTTGGGGTTTTTGCTGCCTTAAAATGAATGCCAAACTTTGTTGCAATTTGGTTCAGTGAAGTCTGTGTTTCTTGATGTTTCAATAGTAGTAGGCACCCCTTAAATTTTTTTTTGCTGAGGTCATGTAAATGGATATTTAGGGGTTGTGTCCATTTAAGTATAAGGTATGTTAAGTTTACTAGTTACCTTGTTGAATAACATTATAATTGTTGTCATATTACAAAGCGTTAAATGATAATGACTTGGTAGTAAAAGCCAGCTAGTGGTTATATGGCTGTCGGTGCATGGTGTTGGATTCAACAATAAATCAGTCATATGAAACACCTTCAACCTGTAATCTTGTATTCATAAATATTTTGGAACACCTTCTTCAGTAGATATAATATATTATTTGGGGTTTTTGGTGATTCTACCTGTAATCTTGTATTCATAAATATTTTGGAACACCTTCTTCTGTAGATATAATATATTATTTGGGGTGTTTGATGCCTTAAAATGAATGCTAAGCTTTGTTGCAATTTGGTTCAGCGAAGTCTGTGTGTCTTGATCTGTCAATAGTGTAGTAGGCACCCCTTAAAATTTTTTCCTGAGGTCATCTAAATGGATATTTAGGGGTTGTGTCCATTTAAGTATAAGGTATGTTAAGTTTACTAGTTACCTTGTTGAATAATGTTATAATTGTTGTCATATTACAAAGAGTTAAATGATAATGACATGGCAGGAAAAGTCAACTAGTGGTTATATGGCTGTTGGTGGATGTTGTTGGATTTTACAATAAATCAGTCATATGAAAGACTTTGGAGGGGTCCATATCCCAAAGGTTTGGCTAGTTTATTAAAACCTTGGAAGAGAGAGAGAGAGAGAGAGAGAGAGAGAGAGAGAGAGGCGAAGAAAACTGGAGGAGGTTGTCAGTTCACTCTTAATTTGAGTTCAGTTGTATTTTCTTTTTTGCAAGCTCATCAAAATGGACACTAAAATGTTGTGTCCATTTTGGTATATCTTATGTAGTTAACAATAATTTTTTGAACAATATCATAAAGTTACATGATTCCCATATTTGGAGTTAAATAATTTGATTAGGTACAATAACCAACCAATGGTTATATACATTTCTTGTATTGGGTTTGATTTGCAATGAATTGGTCACATGCAAGACTCCATAACTTAAAAAATTAAATCTTTAAAGTCTGAAAGGTTTTTATCGAAACCTTGGAAAGGGAAAAAGAGAGGAATAGGAAGATAATTGGATGAGGCAGTCAGTGTTGTCTGAATTTAATTTCAGTCAATTTTTTTAATAATTTCTTTTGGGGTGATCCAAACAGTGTTCATTTTAGTGTTTGGTATTTGGTAATTTTATTGTTATGGGAGTTTTTAATATGTGGAATTTCATCTTCAATGGATAAACTGTATAGTAAAGTTGCTTTTGTAAAATATAAATACCAATATTACATTCTGTAATGTTTCTGCAGGTGTTAATTGCATACCTTACAAATTGAAATGAGATTACAATTAGAAAGATAGAAATAGATTACCGAAATGTCCATAAATGTCCACAGTTACTTTACTCTCTTACATCTCAATTGAAACTGAATGTACTTTCGAGTCTTGTTGGCTTATTTTTGGTCACTTGTAAACATTAATATTATTTTGTTCTAATTATATTTCTATTTCGAAAATTGATGTATGTAATTAATTCCTGCTTAAACAGATCTTAATGTAACATTGGTTGGGTATTTGCCATATTTATTTTACAAAAGGGACTGTAGTAGACATTTCATCCGGTGAGGATGATAGTCACCTGTTAATCATGTTCAACATTTTTCTAGTAAGAACTATTCCTGCAAGCAATCATGAGATATATGAAATTCACTTCCATTGTGACAGTCAATCACACACTTTTTTTTCCTATATTTTACTTGGTGATTGATTATACCTGAAGTAAGTGACAGGATTGCTGTGTACAATGTTGCAAACACCTTTTTACTCTTTGTGTTTTCTGTATCTAAGATGTATATTGAAATTTGTTTTGCATTGGAGATTGCTTTTGGTAGCATCCTACTTTGTCATTCTTCCAATTTTTATATGGTTTATAAAATTTATGTTGTTATGTTCACTTTGCTGCAGGTTTTAATACAGCATCTGCATGAGAAACTTAATCTTAGTGAGGTATGATAAATGTTTTCTATGGATTATTATTCTAATTCAAGAAAGGAAATTGATGCTTTTGAATTTTTTATGAGATATAAGATCCAATAGTGAGCTGGATTGGAATTTAAAGGAGTATGAATATAGCCATAATTTAATTATCTATTGTGTTGTGTTGGCCAATAAAGTTTGTTGCATTAATTTTCTTACCATTTTTCATAAATGATTTGTGGTTAGAACATTGTGTTTTGAAAGAGAACAATCAATGTTAGTAAAGGAATTGGAATTCAAGATCTAATAGTGTGGTAGATTGGAATTTACTATTTAGACTATAAAGGTGACCATTATCGAATTATCAATTGTATTGCTTTGGACAATAAACACATTGCTTTTTTTTTATGCTTTCAAATTTATTCACTTGTTATAAATGATTCGTGGTTAAAATATGGTGTATTAAAAAAGAGTCAATCAAACATGAATTTGAATAGGGTTGGTAAAATATGTAAAATACAATGAAGCTTAGTTTAATGTGATTTAACAGTTGAATATTAGAACATAAAATTTAATGCATGTGTCACATTACAAAAAATTGGAGGTAAATAAAAGGCAGTTGTATGCAGATGTTATAACTGCAGGTAAAATTGGTATTGAATGGAAATGCTCAAGGATGACATAACAAAGAGATTTGTCAACATGCCAGCATTTACTTGGACTCAATATCAGAAGAAAAACCCTGAAGAGGATGGTGGAGGTAGCAATACAGATATTTGATTAGATAACATCTGCATGCATTGTGCACTAGCTAAACAGCATGGAGTTTTGAATGAAGAGAAGGAAAAGGAGTATCAGTGAATGCAAGGGAAATAATACTTGTTATACTCTAATTTTACTGCTGGGGAATATTGGATCTGCGGATTTCCAACATAATAGGATTTTAAGTTTTTTTGGTTGAATTTAATGACCATATGGAATTCATTTCCGTGTCATGTAGAGTTGCAAATTGATATTTTTTTGAATTTTAAAGAGAAAAATCACTGAATGTTGTGACAGGCTGCTTATAACATACAAATTTAATGATTCATTACAGGTTTGTCTTCTACATGTTTTGGTCCCCTTGAAACTTTTGCATCTAGGTGATTCTTCACTCTAGAAATAACTCTTCACAAGCTCTTTGTTGGATACGTGGAACTTTCCACAATCGGATTCAATCACAAATTTTAGCCTTGTCAATTATCACTTTGGTTACAGTATGTAACAATCTTTTTAAGCATCAGTTTCACACTTATGGGTTTTAGACTGGATTTTGCTCTGTGGCAACACTTATGCTTCTCTAACACACTTCTTGTATTCTCTTTTCCTATGCTACTATATGCATTGCTTATGACAGTCTAGAGCATACATTGACTTGAAAATGAAGGATTTAGTTTTGTTGTCAAGAAAAATGAGGAGTCTTAGGCAGAAACTAAAAATGCAGAGTTGGCTTATATTTCCCTCCCCTCCCTTGCCCTACACATATCTGCACATCAGATTCCAAAATTAGTATGATACACCCAGATACAACACAGATAACATATCTGGGCATCAGATTCCAAAATTGGTATGATACACCCAGATACAATGCAGATATCATATTTGGATGTAGTCAAACATAAGCGCATAGCTGAGCTGTACCTGATACATCCGAACATGGTGGAATGCCGTCGGCTGTTGTATCCAGTTCAGGTTTACTAAAAACATTAAAAAGTTCTAAAAAATATAACACTAACAAAAATAATTCTCTCTCTCTCTCTCTCTCTATATATATATATATATGTATGTATGTATTTATGTATGTATGTATCTCAGCTTCCGGATATGCCTCTCACAGCCCCCTGTGCATGTATTGCCATACCAGATACTGGTGTGGTATATGAAAGCAATATTTTTGTCATGCCAGATACATATGTATATGAGTCTTGTCATCAGAACCAAAGAAGCATAATCGGAAAAATCGCGATTAATCGCGATTTTGAATAAATCTGCACCCAGCACGCTTTTTTTCCCCGATTTTTTAAAAATCGTTGACAATAGTCAACGACTATTTCAACGTTTTAATCGTGTTTTAATCTGGAAAAAAACGTGATTAAACTTCTCACCTACCTAACATTAAATTCCCGCGGAAAAAAAACCCTAAAATTTGCACGAAAATTCTATATGTTGCAATGAAAACGCGACAGACATCATCAGACTGGAACAGAGAATCTGAGGCGGACTAGAACAGAGAAGCTGAGGCGGACTTCAGCGTTTCTTCGTTTCTTCCATTGAATTTCAGAGGCGTACATCATCAGACAAGAATCTGAGAGGCAGACCTTAGCGTTTCTTCAATCGACGCCATTTCTTCCTGCATTGGCATTTCTTCCTTCAAAGTTCACACGGGAGGTAGGCTCGATTTTTTACCTAAATACTATGCAGTATGCATTTTTACGCATTTTTACAGTTAAAAATTTAGTATTATAATTTTTTTCTATTTAGAACTTTGAATAAATAATTTAATTTAGTATTGTTTTTTCAAAATCAGTATTATAATAAATAAAAAATACTATATTATTATTTTGAAATAAGTATTATTTAGTAAAAAATACTGTATTTTTTTTTATTTAGTATAATTTTTTATATATAGTATAATTTTATTTAGTATAATATTGAATTTGAAAATTAAAAAAAAATACTAATAATATTATATAGTAAAATACTAAAAAATACTGTATTATTTTTAAATAAGTTTATTTATTTATTTTAATTTTTTATTATTATTTAGTATTTAAAATTTTAAATAATATTGCTTTATTTTTATTTTAAAATTACTGTATAAAATATAATTTTAAAATGCAATTATTATTTTATAATAATTATTATTTTATAATAATCATGATTGTTATATTTTATAATAATCATGATTGTTATATTATTTTAAAAATATTTACTGTATTTTCAAATTACTATATTGTTATTTTCTAGTTAATTATTTTAAAAATATCATTAATTAATTTTAATTAATTCTTACTATTATATCATTTTAAAAATATTTAGTGTATTAAAAAATACAGTAAATTGCTAAATAGTAAAACTAAATATAATCAATAGTTCATAAGAAATTAGCTGGTTATTTTAAATTTTATCAAATTTCAATTTTATCTTACGAGTGAAATAAAATGCTTTTGCAGATTTCATTCTTGATCAGTGATCACAATGCCGCGTCCGAAAGACTTTGCATGGACACATTGCACACCAATTGATGGTAGTGCAAAGGTTAAATGCAATTGGTGCCAGGATGAAGTCGGTGGTGGAATTTATCGGTTCAAATGGCATTTGTCAAAAGAACCAGGTAATAACACCACCGTTTGCACAGATTGCCCTGCAGATGTCACATATCAGGCAAAACAAGCTCTTTATGGTATCGCTGAGAATAAGGCCAAAAAAGCAAGAACTGGAGTTGAAACAGGTTCTAATTCTGCAAGTGTAAAGAGGAATAACTTGGATGAGGAGGCTGGTGGGCATGGGAGTTGTAGGGAATCCGGATCAACACCTTCTACAGCACATGGCCCAAACACAGGTGGAGGAAACATTGATGCTTTCTTCCAACCTCGTACTACACCAGGATCACAGACTACTTTGGAGAGTACAGGATGGAGGAAGAATGTCCACGATCAAGCGAAGAAGGCCATTGCAAATTTTTGGTACTCCTCGAGCTTGCCATTCCATGCTGCCAGATCTCCATATTGGCAAGCTATGGTTGATGCTCTTGCAGCTGTAGGTCCTGGGTTTCGAGCCCCATCTTATCAGACATTGAGGACTAGTATGCTCAATGAGGCAGTAAGTGATGTCAAAGATGTTCTTAAAGAGCATCGATCAGAGTGGACTAATAGTGGGTGCACCATTATGTCAGACGGATGGACAGATAGAAGGAACCGAACCCTCATCAACTTCCTTGTCTCTTCTGATCTTGGCACTGTTTTTTTGAGATCTGTAGATGCATCAAATACAATGAAATCTGCAGCTGCATTGTTTGATATGTATGACTCGGTAGTCATGGAAGTGGGGCCAAAAAATGTGGTTCAATTTATTACAGACAATGCTGCTGCTTGTGTTGCTGCTGGGAGACTTTTGATAGAAAAATACCCCTCCATGTTTTTTACCCCATGTGCAGCACATTGCATTGATCTAACCCTAGAGGACATTGGGAAAATTGAATGGGTTAAGGAGATACTGCACAAGGCTCGCTCTGTTACCAAATATATTTATAATCACACAAGGGTTTTGAGTATGATGCGGTCTTTCACAGAGGGCAAGGACCTAGTTCGTCCAGGGGTGACAAGATTCGCAACACATTTTCTTGCACTACAGACTCTTTGTCAACAAAAAATGAATTTGAAACGAATGTTTGTTTCAAGAGAGTGGATGGAGTCTGGCTTTGGTAATCAAACAGATGGCATGGCAATTGCAGATTACATGTATTCTACTAGTTTTTGGAATGTGGCTGAACAAGTTGTATCATTTTCGGAGCCTCTAGTAAAAGTCTTGAGGCTAGTGGACGGGGATAAATCCCCCATGGGATACTTGTATGAGGCCATGGATAGGGCCAAGGAGGTGATGAGGGGTAGGCTGGAAAATGACAGGGATAGGTATATGCCATTGTGGGACATAATAGATAGGAGATGGGATGGACAGATGCACTCCCCTCTCCATGCTGCAGGATACTTTCTCAATCCATCATTGTTCTACAACTCTTCATTCAGACAAATTGATGCTGAGATCACACAAGGATTGTTAAAGTGCATGGACAAAATGTTTCCAGACCAAGAACGATTGCATGAAGCTATGTCAGAGTTGCAATTGTACAGGCAAGGAAGGGGTTTTCTCTCTTCTAGGGTTGCCGTGGAAGGCCGAAAGACCTTCCAACCAGGTAGACTCTATAAAATTTTGATAATCTTTTGATTTTTCATGTCACATGATCATTAAATGTATCTTAGATTTTAAGATATTCTTACATGATACTCATCTCCATATAATGTTCTTTGAACTTTCAGCTCAATGGTGGGATTTTTTTGGCCACGAATGCAAAAATCTAAGGTGGATGGCAATACGCATTTTGACCCAGCCATGCAGCTCATCCGCTTGTGAGCGTAATTGGAGTGTTTTTGAACACATACATTCCAAAAAACGCAACCGCTTAACACAAAAACGGATGAATGACTTGGTGTTTGTTCACCACAACCTCCGCCTGAAGCTAAAGAAAGCTCAAGGTGAGACTTTTAATACGCTTGCAATCAATTTCAATTGTTGTCATTGTGTTTTTCACTTGTAGAGAAAAGACTAATTTCTACATGGACAAAAACAGGAACTATTGAGGAAGATGCCCCAATTGACCTCGACGAGATTGATCCTGAGTCTGAGTGGATTGCTGCATCTGATGATGATGTTCTTGAGGATGAATTTGAATATTGTCTTGAGCCTGAAGATGTAGATATCATGGCGGAGGCCAGCGTGCCTGATGATATACTTGAAGAAGCTCAGCGGGCAACTGGTCACCTAGCAGCTTCAACATCGGGAGCGGGAGCTTCTGCCCTATAGCACGTCATTTGCTACAATTGAATTTTTTGGAACTTTGTACTTAGTTTATAGGTTTACTTTGTACAAAGTCACAAACTATATTGTAATAGACATTTTGACAACTGTCACCATCTGATATTTATGCAGTTGTAGTATGTTTTGTGCAATGTAATCACTGATCAGCGATATGAGTATAAGCAACGAAAATCTATTTTCTATAATTCATGGATTGAACTCTATATTTTATTTGCTCTCAATGTCTGTATGCTATGGAAATGCCATTAAATTTTAAAAAAAAATTACTTTCTGACTGTTTTTCTTCAATTTTTTGCAGTTTTTTGTATATCCATTTTTTCCCCGATTTTTTCAAAAAATCCTGAACTTTTGGTTTGCCGATTTTTCCCCAAACGATTAATGCTGCTATGATCAGAACCCTGAATCCAATATATATATCACACAGTTGCAGGATATGCCTCTCACACTCCCCTGGTACGTGTTGCCATACTAGATACAGATATGTTATGGCCAGGTTACTGTACCCATCTGCAACCAAAATGTAAGCAACATTTTTGCCATGCCAGATACATATGGATATGGCACTCTTGTTATTGGTCATTGGTGCCCCATATCCACGTAAATTTTAAAAATAAAAAAAAACTATTAACTCTAGAACAATATTTGTGTGTGTGCACAACTATTGCCATACCGGATATGGATATGCTATGCTATGAACAGGTGTATCGGCATACCAGATATGGATATGCTATGCTATGGACAGGTGTATCGCCATACCAGATATGGATATGCTATGCTAAGGACAGGTGTATTGCCATACCAGATATGGATATGGATTTGCTATGGACAGGATACTGTATCTGCTTGTAACTGAAGTGAAATCAATATTTTTGCTATGCCAGATACATATGGATATGACTCCTGTGATTGGTGCCACTATCCGAATAATTTAAAAAAATTAAAAATTATTAACTCGAACATTTAAAACCCTATTTTCTAACCCCAAATCATAAGCAGTGTTAGAGGTGACAGCAGAGACTTTAGCAGCTTCATCAAAGGCGTTAATAGAAAACTATTTATTTCTATTTTTATCTGCTTGATATCTTCTTTTTGTTTGCTGGGTGGTTCTTCTATCCACTGTCTTGTCCTCATCGCTGTCATTGTCTCTAGTCTCCTGTTATTTTGTTCATATTTTCCCTTTCTCCACATCTGTGGCTGCATTTTCATGCTCTTGTATGCACTCTTGAAATGTTTGAACTTAGTTTCTAAGCTTTTAATATTCTAATATGATTTCTTTTCATATTTTATTCTTGAAGTTAGGTTTTCTGCTTTTTATGTTCAATTTTTATTTTTGTTGTTAAATTAGGTTGTAATTTTTCAATTTTTTTTTGAAAAAGGGTAAAGAGTGGATTTTGAAAGGGGCCTGTCCTGTGTTACAATCAGCAAAGCATAGAGAATTCCCCTCCTGAGAAATGGCCAAATGGAGCAGAGGCTAAAAAACAACATAGTGTCATTAATGTTGTAGCAAGTCAGCGATACAATAGAAAAGATAAAACCAACAACAAACAACAGAACTATAGGGAATGTAAGGCTACAATTAGTTCCCACTTTTCTCAAGGAATTCTAGGTGATCATCCACAAAATTCACAGAGGTTCCACAAACCTAATTCCCTTGGCCAACTTCTGGATTCAGGTCTTGGTACAAGGACCCACATGAGAAAGAATAACTTGATTCATCAAATCGGACTGGAGCATTTGAATGCTTGTGGGACAGTTGTGGATGGTAGTTCTGCTCACCTCAACAACTCTTTTCAGATATATCTTTATGGCTTCCAACATGCCTTTCAGTTTGTTGATTTTTTCTTCATGTTAAGTGATTAGTCTTATCCTCTTTCAATCTGCTGCTACCGTACAAGACTTACCTCATCACATTGTTCACTTTAACATTGACACTGGGATGAGCAGAATCACTGTTGATCTTTAGGTATAGCAGAGAGATCTTCAGGTTGAGCCATTTGTTTTCCATGAAAAGCCATTTTAGAATACCATGATGGACCGAAATCTTGTTCTTCACCGCATGTCTTATCCTCAAGCTGCTCCAGAATGGAAGCCGACTTGTACACTCCGGAGCCTGCTTGTCGAATTTAACTTATTTATTAAATTCAAGAATATTTTTTAGTAGTTTTATGCTTATTGTTTTGTTATTAATAGTAAAATTTATAATTAATAAATTTATGTGTTACATTTATATTAATTTAATATATATCAAATATTTACTATTTATATTAAACTACAATGATTATTTATAAATTTGGTTTAAAAAAAAGCGTGATAAGAAACAGTTTCCAACTTTTATTGGGATTCCCAATTAAAAGGTGGAACCATATCGCTTTGAAGCTTAATGAGGGGCCTAGGGTTTTGACAAGTGTTTATGGCTGCTTTTGTTGCTGCATGTGGGTCCATTTCCCTCTTCTTTTTGTTGACAGGTTTTTGCCATAGTAGGAAGGGCTGTTGCTTCTCTTTTCCTCCCTGCAATGCCTTACATTTTTGTCTTCTCTTCACCATCCGTGTTGGATCAGGTCGGCATTGACATTTTGAAGAGTTAGCTGCCCCCAAAAATGAACTCTGCCATTGCTTCCTTGTGACCTGCCTCTTGTTCAAACCCTAATGACTTTGTTCTTGGGTTGGGTTCTACACCAATGGTTGAAGTGCACCCTGAAAATATTCTTCAGTCTGTTGCTACCCTATTTAACTGTGCTTTGATTGGAAGGTTTGTTGGAATTTGGCAAAGTTCACCTACTCAATAAAAATGGATATCCGTAGTTTGGGAGTCCAAGATTTCTGCTTGTGAACTCTTGCTCTATGGAAGAGGATACTTCATAGTTATCTTGGAATCTAAAGAAGAATGTGATCTTATCTTCCAAGGAGTGCCGGAGTTTATGTGTTCAAGTGCCTTATTTTTGAACTTTTGGACTGGCCAATATAATTACTCTTAGCTAAATAATTAGTTTCTACAGTAGGGCAAACTAGTGAAGAGTATTTTGGGAAAACCAGAATTGTGGACTACATCCACCTACTTTATATGGTAGGGTAGAAAAGGAGGCTGTACTCTCCCCATGATAGTAATGGAGGCAGAGGACTCCTTGATGTGCTTTTGGGTAGTATATTCTGGTCACTTTGACCTTATCACTATTGACTACCTTACCAACATTTGTTGCAAACTTTTCTTGTTGAATTTAGGGTCTATTCTCATTAGTTATAAGTTGAATTAGACAACTGTATTTCTTTCCATTGTTCCTGGAAATTGTGGTTTGCTTTTTAATTTTAGGCCTACAAATCATTGTGCTCGTAGGATCAAGTTTATGAATGTCAACTCTTTCAGGATGTACAAATGGAATAGGTATACTAGATTAGAACTTGGATCATACCTTTTACAAGCACACCCATAAACCAATTTCCTCCCAATAGAGGGCTAGTGAGGTATCTTTTTGTATCTACTATAAGATAAAGGGGTGGTTGCATTTTTTGTATGGGAGATTAGAACTTGGGTGATATTACAAGCATACCCACAAACAGATTGCCACCCAATCAAGGGGGCCAATAATGTGTATTTTGTAGAGACATCCTACTACTATATGATCAAGTGGTACTGGAATTGTTTGTCAAAAATTTATGAGGATCTCTATCGACCTATTTTAGTTATCCTTATTCTTGAATACAGGTGCATAGTTCTTTTCCTTTTGTAGCATCATTTTTCAGATGTAGGGTACCATGGGGACCTCTATGCCCATTAGGTTGATTGCCTCATTTCAACATATTTAAAATGTTGGAATGTTTTTATGCAGCTGCTAGGTGTGGCTGATCCCCACACAAATTATGGTATGCTACTAAGAGGATATTTTTCTTTGCAGGCTACTTACAAGCAAGGGCACAAGGGTAGGTGTGTATTATGTATATTCTCTCTACCTCTAGTGATCAGTCGGACTTCGTGTCAGTAGAGGTCATATGTGAATTAACATGCATCCGAGGGTTGTTCAACGTGGTGGTCATAGTGGTTGATATTAAGATTATTTGATCTTGCACTTGTTTTGTTTTGTCTAAGTGATGGTACAAAAAGTATGAGAAGACCAATTTCTAACCTTGGTGTCCAATTTCATTTGATCCTTGTTTTCTTTTATGTTTCCTCCCTTTATGCTACCATTTATATTTGTACTTGAATAATATGGGTGGGTTTATTTGCCTTTAGTTTATCTCTTCCTAGTAACACTTACACTGTTTTAGTGTTACTTTTTTTTCTTAGTAACTTTTTAGCATAGTATGGTTGAGTTGTGACTAAATGTATTTTCAAGTTCCATTGACTTACTTTGGTCACATTGGGATATCAAAATAATTACTTTATCTGTATGGGTCTTTATTCTTACATTGTGAATATGCAGATGCTCCTATTAGTTGTACGAGGATCAGGCATAGTTTGTAGATTTGGACTTGGAGAGTACTTGGCAAGCCCAAATTTTCTGACTCCGCAAAAACCTGACAAAACTTGGCAACTAAGTTTTTTTATTTTTTATTTTTATTTTCTTAGTAACACAATTTTTTTGCAAAATTCAATTGCAAAATATATCAAACGAGTCTAAAAAATCACGAGGAAGTGTTTTCTGTTAGATTTGATTCTTAAATGCATATGGAGTACAAAATCACATAATCAGGTGAAGCCAAATACAATGGCTAGCTACTAATTGATAACTATTATGAATTTATGACGTCTGCTTTTGAAAATCATTATCATAAATTGCATGTCTAGGCAAGTAAAAAATTACAAATTTTTACAATTTCCTCTTCCCCATTTTAGTGAAAATTTGGTTGGTAGAGGGTATGGTCCTACTCCTCACACATTGTTGTGGCTCCCTGCTTGACTCCATCTTTGTACTTGATGGAAATGACTCTTCTGCCGTATCAGTGTCATCCAATGACAATCCAATCTTCCTTGCTTCTGTTGCAGCCACATCCTCCATAGCTTGCTTCTTGAAATTAGCAATCTCATCCTTTGTAAACAAGAAGTGCTCATCATCGTACATGGGCCAGTTACTGTAGGGATCAATCTGATGGAAATGAACAAGTTGCTTTGATTTGTCTTCCACCTTTCTTGTGATAGGCCGAAGGTTGCATTGTACAAAGATTGGATCATTGAGGTGTTATTGATCAATTTATTTCCCTTCTTTGTGTGAATGATGTGAAATAAACTTCAGTTGTACTCACTGTCAGGAGCACTACAAGGTTGAGACAAAATTTGGAGGGCTAGCTTTAACAGTTTTGGAGTATTTCCACCCCAATCTTCCCACCAAGAACTTGCAAAAAAGATATTCAAGAGTTTGTAAATAAACAATATTCTATTAATAAAATTTGTAACTTGCAAGACATAAGATATCACTTTTTCTTACTTAGTGTCTGAGTGGATCTTCCTCATGTAGCTAATGGTGGGGAAAAGAGCCTCCCCTTAGTTTGGTTATAATTTTGCAACCTAGAAATGATGAGGTCTCTCACCTCAAGCATTGATAGAGCACAAATTCTCTCTGACATCTATTAGAGTATAACTTAGCTTCTATTTTTAGAATTTCTTTTACAAAAGGAATCTATGACTTCGATGTAACTTGTAACTTGTAAGTATGATTTTTTTTTTTTGAATTAACCTGATGCAAATCCGAAATTCTAGAAATTAAATTTTTCTTCTTCAAATTGCCCAAAAATCTTCCCAAATGCGCTGTATAATGCTTATATGAGAGTTTCATTTATTGATTTCTGGAGTCCAATTTAATTTTGTCAATAAAATGTGCGTCATTCTTATGTTGTTACTTGTTGATGGTTTCAATGGTATCATATAGAAGCAACAGTTCTATGAAAGGAGTCTTTATTTTGATAACTGATAAGCATAAATTTATAGATAAAAGGAAACAGTATGGTGCCAACAGCATGTCATATGCTATGAAAAGGACACTTGGACTAGAAAGTAAAGTCACATAATCTAGGGTGAAAGAAAGGTGTTAAACACAGTAGCTCTTGTAGTGAAAACTTTAAACAAAATCTGGTGGCTGTTGCTGTTTGTGTGTTTGCAGTTGTACAGCCTTTTTGTTCTATATGTTTATTTTTTAGAAATATTGCATATTGAAGTCAATAAATTGTTTTAAGACTTTATTCAGAATGAGGTATGTGTTTTGTGGAATAATTTATCCATAGTGGATCTGCATTCTTATGGAAACAATTATTCTGTACATTTTGTTGGATATATATGCCAGAATAAGCATGCACTGATTGTATTCTGCTATAATCATATATTAAGGGATGATTTTTATATATTGATGCTCTGAAGTTTATTTTTTCACTTATGTTCTGCATATTTGTTATTTTAATTGTATACTTAATATAAGCAAATTACTTAAGAATAAGACCAGAGATCAACTGAATTGGTTAGGCAGAAATAGGAGTGCAAGTGGACTTGTGTGGCAAACTTAAAGAAATGTAAACTCAGTTTGAGGTTTGAGACAATTCAATGAAACATATATGATGAGGCATGTTAGTAGAACATGGGATAATATAGGAGCAATAACGATGTTAGGATAAATGGTCAAAACGTCAACTAGAGGACATGTTTTGATGCTTAAAGGAACAAAAAATAGACAAATTTGGAATAAAATAACCAACTTGGGATGCTGGAGTATGTTGTTTGAGTGAAGCAATTAATATAAGCAAATTACTTAAGTATAAGACCAGAGAGCAACTGAATTGGTTAGGCATAAATAGGAGTGCAAGTGGACTTGTGAGGCAAACTTAAAGAAATGTAAACTTAGTTTGAGGTTTGAGTCAATTCAATGAAACATATATAATGAGGCATGTTAGTAGAACATGGGATAATATAGGAGCAATAACGATGTTAGGATAAATGGTCAAAACGTCAACTAGAGGACATATTTTGATGCTTATAGGAAAAACAAATACACAAATTTGGAATAAAATAACCAACTTGGGATGCTGGAGTATGTTGTTTGAGGGTTGAAGACACGTGCAGTTGATATTCACTATTGTGAAGCACATCCATTACTGTTTGGTGGTCTGAATACTTTCCATCTAAATATATTTTGTATACTTGAATTCTTCATCTATTCTTGTGATTGGTCACAGTGCCAAAATTTGAATAAATATTATTTGATGAATTTCCTAGAAGTAGAACTCTTGTCCCAAAAGTCAGAACAATGTTTCTTACTATTGACAATATGATTGGATAATGCTTTCTGCAGGCAAAGTTTAAGGATTCACAATATCATTTGACAGCTTGGCGAGCCGATCCAGCATATCAATCTCCTTATGCTCCACAGTCACCCTTCCATCCAAACAGTGACCATTCAAATCCCACATCAGTGAGTGTAAATTCTTTCCATTCTTCTCAGATATGGAGTCTTCTTGTTCTCATGTAAGATTAATTTTTTTCTGCCCAGTAAATATATTTGTTCCGTTACAGAATACACATGGTCTTGAGATTGTGCCTCAGCCAGCGTATGCAAAAGGTAGAATGCCTGCTTCGCCTCCTCCTCGTGGTCATAATGGTGGAGGAGACTGGGATCCCTCAGCAGGGAAATATCAGCATGCTGGTATTAGTAGTGACCTGTATCATGGTGCAGCCCATGATCACTTGAGGCAACCGCCATATTCTCATCCATCAAATGAGTAAGTGTTACAGTAAGCTGAAATTATACATAAGAAGATATTTGCCTTATCATGCTTTTTTGTTTGTCACAGGTTAAAGTTGTTTGTTTGAATGATAGTTCATTAGTTTTCTATGTGCGAATTTTTAAAGCATAACATTCTAAATTGAAGAACATCGATTCAGTGAAATGATGGCACTGCTAGTTTGATCAAGGAACACTTCCTGTTGCAGGATTGACTTAGCTCTGGTGTTTATCATCTCATCTCCTCAGAATCTGCATAGTGTTGAACCCTTCCCAGAATATAATATCAAATTTAAGAATTCAATCTGTAATCTTTATTGGAAACACATACATTCTCAGAGAGAGGGAGAGAGGAACAAAGAGATGGAGGAAAGGTTTTATCTTCTCATCTCCTCAGAATGTGCATATCGTCAATCTCTGCCCAAAATAGAATATCAAGTTAGGAATCCAATCAATAATCTTTCTTGAAAAATCACATTCTGTGGAGGAAGGGAGGGAAGGAGGGAGAGAGGAACGAAAAGATGGAGGAAAGGGTTTATCTTCTCATCTCCTCAGAATGTGCATATTGTCAAACTCTTTCCAAAATAGAATATCAAGTTAGGAATACAATCTGTAATCTTTCTTGAAAACACACATTCTGTGGAGGGAGGGAGGGGTTTACATCTCATTTCCTGTGAATCTGTATATTGTCAAACTCTGTGCAGAATAGAATATCGAGTTAGGAATCCAGTTTGTCATCTTTCTTGAAAATGCACACATTCTTTGGAAGAAGGGAGGGAAGGAAAGCTGATTTGGTAGTCATTGTTGTATCTGGAAATGACAACTTAAGGTGATCTTTTTGGAGTGGCAGAGATTGAAACACCTTAAATCAGTAAAGCGAAAAAAAGGTAGCTTGTGAACTGCCTAAATTTTTTTATGAAGCAATGATATCTTCCACAAATTGTGTGGTAGATGGGACACTAGATAATACATTGCTCCATTGTTCTCATTTAGTTGGGGGAACAAAGGAAAAAGATTCTATTGCCTTGGGTTATGTGGTGATCTGTTGTGACCTTTTCACACATCGCCCCATTGCAAATGGGGACCCCTTGTTTTTGCTTTTTTGCTTTTTTGCCTTGGTGTCGCAACTGCTTATCACTTGTCTTTTTACAATGAGGTCATCATTTTGAGAGTTTCAAGTCAGTCTTCTGAGAATCATCCGAGCCAAGTCAATAATCCATGCTTGAATTAGTGCCTAAACGTCACAGAAATGCTCAAAAGGCCCGGGAGACGAGGATCGCCTGTGCTTTTGGTCAATTCTGACACTTCCTATTTTTTAGGGAATCTGCTTTTTGGCTTTTTCGTTTTTTCATTTTTGGCATTTTTGGACCAAACGGGGTTCCCTATTTTTTAGGGATTTTGCTTTTTCTATTTTTAGAAAGTCAACCCTAGTCAATGAGTCAACTTTCCATCTTTAGATCCAAAAATCAACCAAAAAATCGAAAAATCATTGAAAAATCAAGTGAAAAATCTGAGAAAAATCAAACTGAAAAGCATCAGATTCTGGAAAAATCATTGAAAAATCAGTCAGATCTGAGGGAAAATCACCAAGAAATCAACCAAAGGGCATGAAGTTCATGATAAAATTTTGTCTAAGTCTGGGGAATTCGCCATCAAAGAGCATGATCAGCCATCAAAAAGGTCGGCCCTACTTTTAAGGGACAGAGCAAAAGAAGTATGAAGTCCGCCCTTGCCTTAGTCAAGAAAAAAAATGGCAGAGACTCTTCAAAGTCCGCCATGCCTTGGAGAGAAATGGCAAGCCTTGTCTAAAGTCCGCCATGCCTTGGAAAGAATTGGCAAGACAAGTATGAGGTCGGCCCTTAAAATGAGGGACTTGGGAAAGAGGTTCCAAACTCCGCCCAGCTTTGGCAAGACTTGTTTGAAGTCCGCCCAGCCTTGATGGAGGATGGCAAAGACCTTGGAAAGTCCGCCCTTGACTTGGAAAAATGCTTGGGAAGTCCGCCTAGGCATAAAGAAGGAGAAAATTGAAATTTTTTGCTAAGTGTTTGGTGCCTTGAAGGGAAAATCCGAAAATTGCCTAAGTATTGAAATTTTGGCCAAGTATTTTAATTTTTTAAAGGGGAGAAGTGCGAATTTTGACTAAGTATGAAAGGAAAATGCTTGAGAAAGTCCGCCTTGCCTTGATGGAAGGTGGAAAAGACTTGAGGAAGTCTGCCTAGGACATGGCAAAGGAAAGGTGAAGTTCGCCTAGCATGAGAAGAGAAGAAAGATTAAAAAATTCGCCTAAGTCTGGAAGTTTGGAGAAAATTTGATAAAGTTGGCCAAGTATACAGAGAAAATTGCACAAGGCAAAGAGGTAGGAAAGTCCGCCCTTGGTTAAGAGGGTTAAAATTTTGTCAAGTATCATGGAATTTTGCCTAAGGAAGACATCCAGACACAGAGTTTGCCTAGAGAAATTCGTCCGACCAAGAAAAAATTGATTTTGGCATAAGAAAATGTGCCCAACAAAGTTTAAAATCCGCCATGGCAGGAGAAAATAAGGATCTAGCATAACATTTGTCGACGAAATGGCTAGAATTTTAACATGGCTAGACGAAAATTCGAATAAATTTGGAAAATAAACTTTTAGCCAAGGAAAAAAGGAGAACAATCGAAATAGCCACGGGTCCAACACGAACAGGTTGGAAATAAATTAAAATATTTTAATATTTTAGTAATTTATTTCCAAATATTTAAAAATATAAAATGCCTTGGACAAAATAATGGATGGAAAGGCAAGCTTCAAGTCTGCCCAAGGGTGGATGTCCAAGACAAGTGCAAAGTCCACCTGGAGAAGTGTCCAAGACATTCCAAAATCCGCCCTCAATCATGATGGAAAATATTCTAAGGCATGAAGTGCCTGAAGGGAGATGAAAAATGGCAAGCTTAGTGGAAGGTCCGACCTATCTCTTGGCAAGAAATCTCTAAGTCCGCCTTACCTTGGGAAGATAAATGGAAAGAAGTTCTCAAAGTCCGCCATGCACTTGTCCCAGGCTTGATGAAGTCCGCCCAGCCAAGGAAACTCAAAGAATTGGCTAAGTAAAAAAAATATTCAAAAAACTTTGGAAAGGCACTAGTGAAGTCCGACCTTGCTCAATGGGTGGACGACACAAGAAAGTTTGACTTTTCCCAAGCACATCATGTCCAAACCTTTACAAATTCCGACTTTGCTTGGAGAAGGTATGTTTGAGCATCCATAAGATCCGCCAAGTACAATGGCAAACACGATGCAAAGTCCGACCTAGACCAAGAAAAGAAATGTCAAAGTGTTGAGAAAGTTCGCCCTAGTGTAAGAGAAAAGATGGTAAGCACTAGAGAAAGTTCGACTTTTACCCAGAGATGTTCGTCCAAAGTGGCTTGAAGTCCGACTTAGGCCAAGAGAGAAAACGTCCAAGCTCATGTGAAGTCCGCCCAAGGAGAGGATGAGAAAATTGGCTAAAACTCAGAAAATTGGCTAAGTGTTGATACCTTGGGGAGAAGAATTCACTAAGTGTTGGACAAAAAACAGGAAGGATGAAGAGGAGTAAAGAGGAAATGGATAAAATCCTTGTCCAGAGATGGAATTTGTCAAGCCAAATTCAGAATTGAAGGCAACTCCACAGGCAAAGTTCGTTCGAGCATGGAGATGGCCAAAACCTTGGCTAAATGTTGAATGGTCCACATGAAGGTGTTACAAAATAGCCAAAATTTGAAGGTGTTACAAAATAGCCAAAATTTGGCTAAGTATGGGAAATACTTCACAGAGAAAATTCCAATTTCCTCCATTATGGCGAAAGCACAGAGGCATTATTCTCCAAATTCAAGACACTTGAAAGAATATCCAAACATCTTGGAAGGATTTCATCTCCTGAAGAATTAAAGACAAGCTTCCAATCAGAATCAGATGGTGACAATAAGAGTTCCAAACAGATTTCCATACTTAGACAATTTCTCGACACAAATTGGAGAATTCAAAGAGGAAATCCAAAGTAATAACATCAACCCAATTCAAGCAGGAGGAAGTTCAAAGCAACCAACTTCAAGTCCAGACACCTGCTCCAAGGGGAGACTTCCAGACCTCAAAGATTCCAGTACAGGCAAGAAGAAGAAATCAAAGTCTCAAAAGGAATCCAAGATCAAAGCTAGGAAGGAACAAGCACAAGGGACAGAGTCATCGGCAAGGAAAATATCCTAAGGCAAGCACGTGGAAGAGAAAAGAAGCAACCAAGGAAGGCATCTAGCACGCTGAGGTGACGCCTTGTCATCTTCCAACCGATCAAATTGTTCCAAATCAACATGCAACAACTTTCTATTTTATTGTTGATTTATATTTAGCAAAAAGGACAAGTGTCCTCAAATGTAATTTTCTCATTGGTCGAAAGTGGTAAACCCTAATTAGGGTTTTATTTTGTAATCTCGGTCATTGATCCAAAATCAATCTTGGCCACTGAATTGTAATTGGGGAGCCTATAAATTGAGCTCGCCCCTCATTTGTAAAGTGTGGAGACAGTGTATGAAATTGTTGCATTGAGACTATATCCGATAATAAAAGCTCTTATGCATGATTTGCTTTGAACAACTTTTATTGTCAAGTAGTAAGCGAGGTTGCATATCTTCTTCCACCATAGATTAGAGTTAGAATTAGATTAAGTAGAATTTGCTTTGAAAGTTGGTTAAGTGAATGAGAGATTGATCGTATAGATTCAATGGTGAAATATTGCTCATACTTTCTTCGAATGGATGATTTGCATTCAATGCGTAAAGTTAGCCTGAGCTTGTAATTGTGGACGCCTAACTTTGGTCTCATTCGAGATTTGAAAATTACAATCACATCCCCTTGAAGATTGCACCCACTTTGCGTATGTTGTCCAGCAGGAGGCGAAACAAAGTGTGGTTTATTCCTTTCATTGAATCCTTACTGTCTCTTAAATTCTTAGGCATAGAATAGATCCCCTAAACCCTTATCCTTTTGCTATTTTTTTGAGATCCAAATTGAAGTCCTAATTGAAAAGCCTTTAATGATAAATCGGCCTAAGTCCCAAACTTGTGAAAAGTTCTTTAACGTAAGTCCCCTTGTTTATTACCAGCAAATCACAACGCCCATTGAGCTTATCCACACGTCAAGACTTGACAAAAGAAACCTTGGAATCGCCATATGATCTTCTCGCAATCTTAGCATATGCGGTGGTTTTTCAAGAGAGGATAGAGTGTCTTTGGACATTTTATTCTGTGTGTTCGGTGGATGATAAAACGTACACCAACATGATCCTTTAAATCCTCAATGAACCAAGAGGAATCTTGAGGTTATGAGTCCAATGACTGTAATATAGTTATGGCAGATGATGGTGCCATTCGTAATTTGTAGGAAATGCTTGACATGGAATGGCCTCCTTAGGCTATTATTGATATTTGGCCATGTTGATCACTTTAGTGGTAAAAACCTAACCTGGAAGGAGATTGTAAAGGCATCTAAAGGGAATTGGAAAGGAAGAAGCTGGTCAATGAGAATGCTAGTAGTCCAGAGTGTATATTGGCCCCTTGCATGCTGACATTGTCATGATCCAGGGAGACTAAAGGAAGTAAATTTCTGTGAAGAAAAAATGCCTAAGGATAAGTATCTCTTTTGGGCCAAGGTAAGATCACCTATGAACCTAAATATCCGGAGATGGAAATTAAGCCTTAATATGCTCTCTAGATGAAGAGGAAAAGGCCCAAGGCAAGATCTCTAATGGACCCGAGTTTATGGAGAATGAAATTAAGCCTTAATATGTTTTAAAGATGAAGAGGATGGGCAATAAACATAGCTTAAACAATGGAGTCAAGGCTACCTATATTTCATGGATCAAAATATGAAGCAAGATAGTTTGCACCTTCTCAAAATGTGCCTTTTTCGATAGTGCCAAAGTACAAAGGTCTACAACTAAGCATCTCTTCTAGTCTGAGATACCATCTCCGGTGGAACTAAATCTATGGATGATCTCAACATGATGAGAAAATGGTCTGAGTTGAGATCTTTAGTGGACCTAAGTCTATGGAAATGGGAAGTCTAAAGATGCTTTGATGATGAAGAAGGTGGGCAACAAAATTTAAAGCATTACGATTTGCACCCTTCCAAAACAGCCCCTAGCAATATCCCTGAAGCTTAGCCCCCAAATCTTGAACCTATAAAGCACTATGGGTTTAATGATAACATCAGAGCTGCATTTGAAAAGATTGATGCATTAACTTGCAAGGGGTGGCATATCTCTTACGAAGATGTGATTGATATGTATAAGATCGAGAGAGGCACCTACAAATTGAATACCCTAATATGCATGGGCATTTCTGACCTTTATAGTATTGGTTTTACAAGGAAAATGTCTTGAAGAGAGCATTTTTGGAGCTATCAATGATCACAAACTTAAGCTTACCAAGGTTAACCACTAGATGCCAAGCCTCACAAAACCGATTTCTCATGACCCTTTTTCCGCAAAAACTGTTGTAGGGAAGTATCTGGGATTCCTACTGCATAGCATCTCAGAACATCCATTCAGCTTGCGGGAGGGAACAAAACATCTACAAAGATTCTGATTCATGCTGCCCATTTTTCATGAGGATTGGCCTAGTAGCCTGGGATCTATTGTTGTCAGAAGTTTGCCAATTCAGGATGACTATACTGGAACAAGAGCAATTTCGGGAATCTCTCCAAATTCCAACTCTAGTGCATATTCCGGCTTACAGTTTGGAACATGGAACCTACATTGATAACCACACATCATATTTAGAGCTCAGAGGAGAAGGATTGGATTCCAGAAAGTTAACGTTGACAGAAAATCACCATGAGGAGCAGCCTAGGCTCACTGCACTGGAACAAGGGGAGGTATGAGGATTTTTTCGCATTCCTCTGCAAGAGCATATTTTGGCTTACGGGTTGGAACACATATTCTACAATGGCATTTGCACATCATATCCAAATCTCAAGAGGAATTAATCGGCTACCATAAAGATATTGGTATTAGAAGATGATTGTGCTAGACAACTAGCACCTATTTCAATAGGCATAGTGGGTAGGACATCTCTGAATCATGCAACATCAATTACGGAGCTTCCAGACGAAGAAAAGGGACCAGGAAGGCTCATGGATAGGTTTGCAAGGCCGCATGTTGTTCCGTATTCGTAAAGGCATTTCCATTGGCCTTAGGGCTGACCTAGTGTAATGTGTAGTATTGTAAATTTAGGGCTTTGGTGCCAATATGGTTCAAGCCGACTTGCTCCTTTTGGGAGAGTGGTAGCATATAAATATAGTAAAATAATTCTTGTAGAGGGTATCAATTATCATGACATTTTCTTGTAAAATTGGGACACTTGTGATCTAATTACTTCTGTGGACGAAAACCCTTAGGAGTTTGTGATTGTTGGATGAAAAACCTAGTGTTCACCAAGATCAAAGGACGAAACCCCTTTGGTTCTTGAGGGCATTCTCATTTAGGGATTGTATCTAAGCTTCAAGGAATTAGTAGGGAAATTAGTAGGATCGTTGTGGATTTGTGTGCACCATTCCGGATCAGTATTGACAATCATTGTGAGTTGTAATTATCATTTCATGTCTGTGGATGTAATTCTGAATCTCTTTCAATATAACAAGCGATTTTTGCAGTCTATGTTTTTACAATTTTGGTTTAATTCGTTAGATCTATCCGCATATTCCTGTTTATGTTGATAAATATAATTAAGGGACATTGCACAATCTTAAGTATTGAGTTGTTTTCATAGACAATCAGAGAATGTCCCAGGAGGATCGCACCTTTTGACAAAATAGCAACATAGCAATGTGACATGATTGCAAAGAGAGTTGGCAAGAGGACATTTATGTTTGATGGTGATGGTAAATCGGACAACCACTACCTTATAGTCTAGTGATAGCAATAATAGCTCTGAGATGCTAATATCATGTAAACTTTGGAACAAGTGACTGAACACCATAT